>ML286695.1:2126-108432 GCA_005239495.1 Nicotiana undulata
CGATAACCCATGTCCCCACGATTAAGAATATACAATTTGTTTTAAGATACGACCCCAAATTGGGGTTGAATAACCCAAAAATCCCCAAAACCCAACTCTACCTAAAAACCCTAATTCCTACTTTGATTCCATGTTTTTAGCCCTAGATTCTAGTGATTGATGAAGGAAAATGGTAGAGATTAGAGTTAGGATCACTTACCCAAGTTGCTATGGAAGAAAACTTGCTTGAGGATCGCCTATGGGGTCTTGGAGAGGAAGAAGAAGGTGAAAAGTGATAAATCCCGTAATAGTATTCTGTTTTTGACTAAGGAATTAACTGGGCGATTTTCTTCATCGCGATCGCAAGAAGAGGGCTGCGATCGCGGAGAGTCTGGTCCTAACTCACTGCGATCGCAGAAGAGGAGTCGCGATCGCGGAGCATAGCTTAGCTGACCCTATGCGATCGCAGGAAGAGGTTTGCGATCGCGGAACACTAGGACGTCTCACAATGCGATCGCGGGTCAAAGGAATGCGATCGCGGAAGGCACCTGGACAGACCTGTGCGATCGCGGAGCAAGGGCTGCGATCGCAGATAAGAAAACACCAGACACCAGAAACCTGCAACATCACACCAGATTTTCTAACTTGAAACCATCCCGTTTGCCACCCGAAACTCACCCGAGCCCTCGGGGCTCAAAAAAAAAAATACACACGACTCCCGAAACATCATACGAACTTGTTCAAGCTTTTAAATCATAAGAATATCAAAAAAATCGTTGAATTAAACCTCTAAATCCAATTAATCAAACTTAAGAACTTTAAGATTCTAGAATTCACTTCAATACGCCGAACCTGCCTAAACTGCTCGGAACAACTTTAAACTTTACAGATAAGTTATAAATGACACCACGGAACTATTCCTGGTCTCGAAATCTCATTCGGACCTCGGGAACATAACACTACTTTCCAAGCCAAATTTCAAATTCTTTAAAACCTCAAAGTCTCATTTTGATCCGAAACCACTCAATTCACACCCGTTTTATACCAAACTTTACAGAAAACACCAATAATATATATTAAACCTGTTCTGGGCTCCGAAACCACGATACGGACCCGGTAACACGGTTTTCACATAATTATTCATTTTCAAAATCCTTTATTATTTCCAGAAAATAGTTTTCTTTAAAAATTCATTTCTCGGGCTTGGGACCTCGGAATTCGATTCCGAGCATATGCCCAAGTCCCATATTTTCCTACGGACCCTCCGGGACCGTCGAATCACGGGTCCGGGTCTCTTTACCAGAAATATTGACCAAAGTCAACTATATTCATTTATTAATTATCAAAACTCATTTTTTTATCAAATTTTTATATAATAGCTTCCCGGCTACACGCCCGGGCTACGCACGCATATCGAGGTGAGACTAACGGAGGCTCTCGGAGCCTCGGAACACAAATATAGCTTAAATTATGTAAGATGACCTTTTGGGTCATCACAAGTACTGAAATATAGACCCTTCCCCACGTGTGATGGCACAAAGAATGGGACCAAATAGACAAATAATTTTAGTAGAAACATCTTATCATTCCCTTTTGTCATTTTCCTTTTGTTAAATCAAAAGCGGCATGTACACCAACTGACACCATTCAGGTTGTTCAATTCCTCTCCCTTCTTACCCCATATCAATTCCATCTCCTAAAAAAGGTAGATAGATGTACGAAGTATCTCACATTCTTAGAAAATTCGGGAAGGATTGTACTCTAAAAGGGTGTGATGTAAACAACATATCTTAATAGAAGTATAAATGGCTATTTTCACGGCTCGAACCAATGGCCTATAGGTTCCATAAAGATAATTTTACGATGTAGCCACCATAAGCCAATGATGGTCAAGTGTAATGACCCGCCCGGTCATTCCGTGAGATTAGCCATGTTCTCCCCGTTTTTGCTCCGTTTTGTGTTGTTTAGCTCATTTATGTTGTGTTGGGTTGGTAAGCTTGGGTTCGGAGTGGTCGTGGAGAGTGATGAGACACTTAGTCTCTTAAGGTGGTTTAATAGTTGGAAAAGTCAACCGGAAGTTGATTTGTAGGTAAATTATCTCGGAATGTGATTTTTATGACTCAGATAGCTTCATTAGGTGATTTGGGATTTAAGAGTATGTTCCGAATGTTGTTTGGAGGTCCGGAGTAGAATTAGGCTTGAATTGGTGAAATTTGATTTTTGGCGATTTACGATCGGTAGTGGAAAATTAACTATCGGGTCAGAATAGAATTTCGGAAGTTGGAATAGGTCCATAGGGTCATTTGAGATGTGTGTGCAAATTTTCAGGTCATTCGGGCTGGTTTGGTTGGTTTCGGCATCGTTGGCGAATTTCGGAAGTTTAGAAATCCGTAGGCTTGAATCATGGATTAATCTGGTGTTTTGATGTTATTTTTAGTGTTTCGAGGGTTCGACTAAGTTCAGGTGATGTTATATGAGGTGTTGGTATTTTTGGTTGGGGCCCTGAGGGGCTCAGGATGATTTCGGATGGCCGTCAGAGAGGTTGGAAGTGGAATAAGGCTACTGGTGTGTTGTTGTTATGTGATTCTGCAGATGCAGATGGGTGGCCGCAGGTGCGGTCACCACAAGTGCGATTAGGTCGCCGCAGGTGCGGATTTTGGCTGGTTGAGACTTCATCGCAGATGTGGAAGGTTACCGCACCTGCGAGCCTGCAGGTGCGGTTGGATAAGCGCAGGTGCGAATTGGGCCTTTTAGTTAAAATCCATAGGTGCACACCTGGGACTGCAGGTGCAGGTCCGCAGGTGCGGATTCGCTGGGCAGAACCTATAAATAGTTGCCTTCGCGAATTTTGGCTTATTTCATCAATTTTTCTTACGAGTTGGAGCTTATGGGAGCAATTTGAAGAAGGATTTCAAGGGAATTTCGTTGAGGTAAGATTCTTGGAACTAAAACTCATTTCTATGGTGATATTTGACTGATTAGACATGAAATTTATGAAAATTAGTTGTTAAAATTGGGGGTTTAGTGCTTGAGATTTGAGACTTTGATTTAAGGATTTGAAGGGTCGTTTGTGGTCGGATTTTGATGTATTTCGTATGCATGAAATCGAGAGAGCGTAAGGATTCTAGTTTTGTAAATTTCATCGGGATCCGAGATATGGGCTCGGGGTCGGGTTTGGCCAATTTTGGGATTTTTTATATAAATTATTTATTTTTGAGTGGGCTTTGTTCCTTTAGTGTATTTTGATGATATAATATGATTTTGAATAGATTCAGGGTGTGTTGAAGCCGAGTTGAGGGGAGAAGGCATCGCAAAGTAGTTTTTCATTCGGTTTGAGGTAAGTAATGACTGTAAATCTTGTCCTGGGGTATGAAACCCTGGACTTCGCATTGTATCACTATTTTGGAGTGGCGCACATGCTAGATGAAGAGCGTGTGGCGTGAACTGTTGGGGGATTGTGACCTGGTCCGTCCCGTAGCAACTATCAAGTTGCGTATTTGATTATAAATCATATGATATTTCATGTTTTAAAGATTATTACTATGTTTTGGGCGGAATGCCGTATTTGGGCCTCGCGCCAAGTGTTTGGACCCCCTTGGGGGATTTTTACTGTTATTCCTCACTGTATTGACTTATGATTTACACTCAGTCATATTATGTTTAACGTATTTCGAAACCCCGTCTTATTTACACTACTTTGAGGTATAAAATGATATTTTGGGTCAAGTACCCCGTTTTACTGATAGCCCGAGTGGCTTTTTGAGAGTTTCTGATTGAGTGAGATCGAGGGCCAATGTTGTGAGGATATTATGGGATCAGGTTGCGCGCCACAGCATGTTACACTGTTTATGATAATGTGAGAGGCCGAGAGCCTGAGTGATATGCCACGAGATGGCATGTTATAGCCCTTGGGTTGTAGGAGCCCCTCCGGAGTCTGTACACCCCCAGTGAGCGCATGAACCTACTGAGTGCGAGTTCCGAGTGACGAGTGACCGGAAGGCATGAGTGACTGTGAGGTTGCTCGAGGGGCTGATTCTGAGTGGTTGTGAGGTATGCTGAGTGATTGATTTTGAGAGATATTATGCCCGAGGTGCGATTTATGAAATATGGTTTTTCCGAAAGGCTATTTATGATTTTTATCATTTTTTATACTAAATTATCTTGATTTCTATGGAAAAATGTTGAAAGGTACATTTTCACAGGAAATTGTTTACTGAAAACGACTTTCAAGTGTTACAAATTGTTGTATCTATGATTTTTGAAAGAATAATTGTAATTATTGTGGATCGATGACTTGTTTTATGTGTTTCGTAGTTCTGAGACATTATTTACTTTCATTACTACTGAGTTGGCATACTCACATTACTCCTTGCACCTTGTGTGCAGATTCAGGTGCTAGAGTGGAGTGAGCTGCTTGCCTGTCCAGGGATTTCAAAGATTTTTGCAAGGTAATTGCACGCGTCTGCAACCCTGCTTTCTACTTCTTATTTACGTAGTAGTTGCACTCCTTACACTTATTTTGTATTAGAGATGTTGTGTTAGATTTATGTACTTTTCTGTAGATGCTCGTGACCCAGTGACTTCGGGATTTTGGGTGGTGTTTAAATATTTGGCTTTGTATCTTCTGATTTAAAAAATATTTAATTGAAAAAGTTATGAACTATCGGTTTAGAAATGATATAAACAAAAGGGTTCTTAATGTTTGAAAATCTAATTAGCTGGCCTAGTATCTCGATAGGCTCCATCACGGCCGAGGATAGTTTCGGGGTCGTGAAAAGTTGGTATCAGAGCCTAGGTTACATAGGACTCACCGGTCACGAGCATGTTTAGTAGAGTCTTGCAGATTGGTACGGAGACGTCTGTACTTATCTTCGAGAGGCTGCAGAACCCTTAGGAAAAATCCCACATTCTTGAATTCTGTCGTGCGAATCTGTTGATTCTGTAAACTAAACTTATGTTGTTTCATTCTCTCATAGATGGTGAGGACACGCGCTACCGGGCAGGATGATCAGTCACAAGCTAGGCCCGTGAGGGGTCGAGGCTGTGGTAGAGGTAGGGGTGCAACCCGCGCAGCAATCGGGGCACTACCCGTAGACCCACTTGTTATTTCGGATCAAGTCCCTGCCGCTAATGTTCCAGCGGGACTGGCCCAAGCACCTGCAGTACCTATTTTGATTACGGGTCTTCAGGAGACTTTGGCCCAGATTCCGACCGTGTGCACCAGTCTTGCACATGCAGTCACTGTTTCTACTACAGCCGCTACGTATCAGGCCGGGGGAGGTACTCAGACCCCTACTACACGTACACCTAAGCATGTCATTTAGGGACTTTAGACACCGGGGGCAGCTCCAGCCCAGCCGGTTGCACCAGCTTAGGATTTTGTGGTTCCAGTTATGGCTGACGACGAGCAGCGCAGGTTGGAGAGATTTGGTAAACTTCAGCCTCCAACATTCAGTGGTACTGAGGGAGAGGATGCCCAGGGCTTCTTAGACAAGTGTTAGAGAATGCTTCGTACTACAGGGATATTGGAGACCAGTGGGTTCTCATTTACTACTTTCCAGTTCTTAGGAGCTGCATTTGTATGGTGGGATTCGTATGGGAGGCATAGGCCTGTTGCTGCAGCGCCCCTTACCTGGCAGCAGCTTTCCACTCTCTTCTTAGAGAACTATGTGTCACGGTCCCGCAGAGAGGAGTTGCGCAGACAGTTTGAGCAGTTGCGTCAGGATGAGTTGACTGTGATGCAGTATGAGATGAGGTTTTCGGGGCTTTCTTACCATCCTACAGAGTTGGTCCTTACAGAGAGAGAGGATTAAGAGGTTCGTGGATGGCCTCACTTATCAACTCCGTATTTTGATGACTAGAGAGAGGGTATCATGTGCTACTTTTGAGCAGGTTGTTGATATTGCCCGGGATGTTGAGGCGGCGCCAGGAGCGAGAGGAGAGGGAGGCCTAGAGGATCTGGTAGTTTTAGCAGTGCTCCCTCCAGGTAACAGTTTCAGCATAGCAGAGGCCGCCTATTTAGTCCTACTTAACCAGTTCGCCCAGCTTATAGTGGTGATCATCGGGGCATGGACCCCATAGTTCTCATCCAGGCCGATCTTCATTCAGTGCTCTCCTAGCCCATAGTTCATCTCGCGCACCATTGGTTCAGGGTTCATCTATGACTGGTTCTTCCAGTGGTTATTCTGGTGTTAGGGGTTTCCTTCAGTCCCCGTCTCCAGCTCTAGGGAGTTGTTTCGAGTGCAAATAGTTTGGGCATATGTGAAGGCAGTGTCCTCGTCGTCATCGTGGTTCATCTCAGTAGAGGAGTCAACCCTCGACTTCAGCTCCAGTTACTTCACCACCCGCCCAGGCAGCTAGAGGCCGCCCTAGAGGGGGAGGTCGATTAGGTGATGGCCAAGCTTGTTTTATGCACTTCTAGCTAGACCAGATGGTATGGCCTTAGATACAGTGGTTACATGTATTGTTTAAGTATGTCACCGAGATGCTTCGGTCTTATTTGATCCTAGTTTCACGTATTCCTATGTTTCATCATATTTTGCCCATTTTCTGGATATACCCTGTAAGTCCTTAGTTAGATCTGTTCATGTGTCGACACCGGTGGGCGATACTATTGTTGTAGACCGCGTGCATCAGTCATGTGTGATAGTTATTGGGGGTGTAGAGACCCGAGTGGATCTGTTATTGCTTAGAATGGTTGAATTTAATGTGATACTAGGCATGGATTGGCTATCTCTGTGCCATGTTGTTCTAAATTGTCATGCTAAGACCGTGACCTTAGCGATGCCAGACTTTTTGAGGGTTGAGTGGAGAGGTTCTATTGATTATGTGCCTAGTATGGTGATCCCAAACCTGAAGGCTCAATGTATGGTGGAGAAAGGGTGTTTGCCGTATTTGGCTTATGTGAGGGATGTCAGTGCTGAGACTCCCACTATTAATTTTGTTCCTGTGGTCCGTGATTTTTCAGACGTGTTTCCTGCAGACCTGCCAGGCGTGCCACCTGACATGGATATTAATTTTGGTATTGATTTGGTGCCAGGCACTCAGCCTATTTCTATTCCACTGTATCGTATGGCACCAGCGGAGTTGAAAGAATTGAAAGATCAGCTTTAGGAACTCCTAGATAAGGGGTTCATTCGGCCTAGTATGTCATCGTGGGGTGCCCCGGTGTTGTTTCTGAAGAAAAAAGATGGTTCTATGAGAATGTGTATTGACTACAGGAAGTTGAACAAGGTTGCAGTCAGAATAAGTATCCTTTTCCTCGTATTGATGACTTGTTTGACTATCTTCAGGGAGCCAGGGTGTTCTCTAAGATAGATTTGAGATCCGGTTATCATCAGCTGAAGATTCGGGATTCGGATATTCCCAAGACTGCTTTCAGGACTCGTTATGGTCATTATGAGTTTTTGGTGATGTCTTTTAGGCTGACCAATGGCCCAGCAACGTTCATGCATTTGATGAACAACGTGTTTCAGCCATATTTGGATTCCTTTGTTATTGTGTTCATTGATGACATCCTGGTATATTCTCGTAGCTAGGAGGAGCATGCTCAGCATTTGAGAGTGGTATTGCAGAGATTGAGGGAGGAGAAGCTTTATGCAAAATTCTCCAAGTGTGAGTTTTGGCTTGATTCATTAGCTTTCTTAGGACACGTGGTGTCCTGTGAGGGTATTCAGGTTGATCCGAAGTAGATAGAGATGGTGCAGAGTTGGCCCAGACCGTCCTCAGCTACGGAGATTAGGAGTTTCCTTGGTTTGGCGGGATATTACCGTTGCTTTGTGGAGGGGTTTTCTTCTATTGCTTTGCCCTTGACCAAATTGACCCAGAAGAGTGCTCCGTTCAGGTGGTCGGACGAGTGTGAGGAGAGCTTTCATAAGCTCAAGGCGGCTTTGACTCAGCTCCAATGTTAATATTTCCATCAGCTTCAGATTCTTATATCGTGTATTGTGATGCCTCGAGGATAGGAATTGGTTGTGTATTAATCCAGGAGGGTAGGTTGATTGCCAACGCCTCGCGCCAGTTGAAGACTCATGAGAATAATTATCCGGTGCATGATCTCGAGTTAGCAGCCATTGTTCACGCCTTGAAGATTTGGCGTCATTTTTTGTATGGAGTGCATTGTGAGGTTTTTACTGATCACCGTAGTCTGGAGCACCTGTTTAAGCAAAAGGATCTGAATTTGAGTCAAAGGAGATGGTTGGGGATTCTCAAGGACTATGATATCACTATTCTATACCATCCGGGGAAGGCCAATGTAGTGGTCGATGCCTTGAGTCGCAGAGCGGAGAGTTTGGGGAGTCTAGCATATCTTCCAGCAGCGGAGAGACCATTAGCACTTGATGTTCAGGCCTTAGCGGGACAGTTGGTGAGATTGTATCTATCAGAGCCCTGCCGGGTATTGGCTTGTGTAGCCTCCAGGTCTTCTCTTTACGATCGTATCAGAGAGCGCCAATATGATGACCCACACCTGCTCGCTCTTCAGGATATGGTCCGACGAGGTGATGCCAGAGATGTATTTATTGGTGATGATGGTGTTATGACGATGCAGGGTTGGATATGTGTGCCTAATGTCGATGGGCTTCGTGAGTTGATTCTTGAGAAGGCCCACAGCTCGCGGTATTCCATCCATACGGGTGTCGCGAAGATGTATAAGGATATGAGACAGCACTATTGGTAGAGGCGGATGAAGAAGGATATTATTGGATTTGTGAATCGGTGTCTCAATTGTCAGTAGGTCAAGTATGAGCACCAGAGACTAGGTGGATTGCATCAAAGGTTGGATATTTCGGAGTAGAAATGGGAGAGGATCACCATGGACTTTGTAGTTGGGCTTCCATGGACTTCGAGGAGGTTCGACTCTATATGGTTTATCGTGGATCGGCTGACCAAGTCTGTGCACTTCATTCCTGTTGATACTACTTATTCTTCGGAGCGGTTAGCTGAGATTTATATCCGGGAGATTGTTCGGTTGCATGGTGTTCTAGTTTTTATCATTTCTGACAGAGGTACTCAGTTCACATCGCAGTTTTGGAGGGCCTTGCAGAGAGAGTTGGGTACTCAGGTTGAGTTTCGCACAGTATTTCATCCTCAGACAGACTGGCGGTCCGAGCGCACTATCTAGATACTGGAGGACATGTTGCGTGCTTGCGTCATTGATTTTGGGGATTCATGGGACCAGTTTCTTCCACTCGCGGAATTTGCATATAATAATAGTTATCACTCAAGTATTCATATGGATACGTATGAGGCTTTATATGGGAGGAGGTGTAGATCTCTGGTCGGCTGGTTTGAGCCGGGTGAGTCTAGACTCTTGGGTACAGATTTGGTACAGGATGCGTTGGATAAGGTGAAGTTGATTTAGGAGCGGCTTCGCACAGCGCAGTCCAGGCAGAAGAGCTATGCGGACCAGAAGGTCCGGGATATATCATTCATGGTTGGGGAGAAGGTTCTGCTGAAGGTGTCACCCATGAAGGGTGTTATGAAGTTTGGGAAGAGGGGCAAGCTGAGTCCCCGATTCATTGGGCCTTTTGAGGTGCTTTAGAGGGTTGGAGAGGTGGCTTAAATACTTGATTTGCCACCTAGCTTGTGGAGTGTGCATCCGGTATTTCATGTTTCCATGCTTCGGAAGTATGTTGGCGACCCGTATCATGTTTTGGACTTCATCACGGTTCAGCTCGAGGGTGATATGTCTTATGAGGTGGAGCCAGTAGCCATTTTGGTTCGTCAGGTCAGAAGGTTGAGGTCTAAGGATATAGCTTCAGTGAAGGTGCAGTGAAGAGGGCAGCCGGTGGAGGAGGCCACTTGGGAGACCAAGCGGGAGATGCAAAGCATATATCCTCACCTTTTTGAGACTCCAGGTATGTTTCTAAACCCATTCGAGGACGAACGTTTGTTTAAGAGGGGGAGAATGTAACGACCCAACCGGTCATTCCGTGAGATTATCCTCGTTCTCCCCGTTTCTGCTTTGTTTTGTGTTGTTTAGCTCATTTATGTTATGTTGGGTCGGTAAGCTTGGGTTCGGAGTGGTCGTTGAGAGTGATGAGACACTTCGTCTCTTAAGGTGGTTTAATAGTTGGAAAAGTCAACCAGAAGTTGACTTATAGGCAAATGATCTCGGAATGTGATTTTTATGGCTCGGATAGCTTCGTTAGGTGATTTGGGATTTAGGAGTATGTTCGGAATGTTGTCCGAAGGTCCGGAGTAGAATTAGGCTTGAATTGGTGAAATTGATTTTTTGGCGATTTACGGTCGGCAATGGAAAATTAGCTATCAGGGTCGGAATGGAATTTCGAAAGTTGGAATAGGTCTGTAGGGTCATTTGGGATGTGTGCAAATTTTCAGGTCATTCGGGCGTGGTTTGGATGGTTTCGGCATCGTTGGCGAATTTCGAAAGTTTAGAAATCCTTAGGCTTGAATCATGGATTAATTTGGTGTTTCGATGTTATTTTTAGTGTTCCGAGGGTTCGACTAAGTTAGAGTGATGTTATTTGAGGTGTTGGTATTTTTGTTTGGGGCCCCGAGGGACTCGGGATGATTTTGGATGGCCGTCGAAGAGGTTAGAAGTGGAATAAGGTTGCTGGTGTGTTGTTGTTCTGTGATTCCGCAGATGTGGACGGGTGGCCGCAAGTGCGGTTTGATCTCTATAGGTGCGGAGTTTGGCTAGTTGAGACTTCATCACAGATGCGGAAGGTTACTGTACCTGAGAGCTCGCAGGTGCGGTTGGATGAGCGCAAGTGCGAATTTAAGGCTGCCAGGTGGGCCGGGCTTGACCCGAGACCGGACTGGGCCCGCGGGCCATATGGGCTTGTGGGCCGGGCTTGACCCGAGACCGGACTGGGCCCGCGGCCCATATGGGCTTGTGGGCTAAACGGGCCGGCCCGTGGAGGGTTCGGTCTTGGCGGGATTCAAAGACCATATGGGTCGGGCCTTAGGATTAGAACCGTGAGCCTGGGCCCGTTTAGCTCAGGACCGGCAGGCGGGCCTGGGCCGGTTCATTCGGGCCAAACGGGCCCAACGGTCAGAAATGTTTTTTTGAAAAAAATTATTTAAAAAATGACCAACGGTCAGAATTTTAAAATCTAGTCGTTGGCCCCTTAAATTAGTCGTTTGGCATTTGTAAAATAGTCATTTGGCCCCCAAACTTTTTATAATTATATTTTTTCCCTATTCTCAACTATAAATACCCCCTCATTCTTTTATTTTTACTCACAAAATCATCAATCTCTCCCAATATCTCTCTAATTTCTTCTATAATTGCTTACTTTATTATTGTAATTTGTGAAGAATTGTGAAGTTGGTGAATTGAAGTATTCAAGTATTCAACATTATACAATTTTCAAGAAGTTGTTCGTCAATCCGGTAAACTCGTTCCAACTCTTAAGATTTAATATTATAGTTTTGTTTGTTTAATTTGTTTTCCTTATAATTAATATGGACTTTTCTTTGAAAATAATATTTGGTGGTAAGGGAAAATCTAAAATTGGTGAATCTAGTAGGCAAGCTACTACTACTCCCCCGGACCCGGCTCCCCGACCAAGACCTGTTGCCCGTCCTCCTCCACCTATTATTCTTGATAGTGATAACCCTTATTTTCAATTTACCGATAGTCAATTTATACATGATCTTACACCAGTTTCACAATTAAATGAGGAATATATGAATGCTCTTTATCGTAATCCAACTATCGATGAAAATGATGAGGTAAATGTTGATTTAGATGAAACAAAACCGGATTTAGATGATACACCTACTAGTCTTAATATTAACCAAACTGATAATAATCTAAATGATGCCCCGGCTGACCCTCCTATAATAACCCCTACTTTTAATAGAAAACCTTCTAAACGGTGCGAAACATCTCTTGTTTGGAACTTTTTTACTCAACTAAGAGATCAAAATAAGGCTAAGTGTAAAACTTGTGGGCTCTTGATGCCTCATAAATTTACTGGAGAACGTGGCGGTACGGGGTTTGACTAAACACATACTGAAACACCCTAATGATAAAGCTAGATATCTTCAACTGAAAGCTAGGCAAGAGGGGACAAGTGTAGGTACTCAGGTTAACCCTAGTACGGGTCAAATCTAGTTCAACCGGGAATTAACACTGTTACCGGTGGCATTTTATATTACGATCCAAATAAAGATCGTGAAGAATTGGCAAAAATGGTTACAGTTATGGGCTTACCATATAGTTTTCCCTCTAACCCTCACTTTGTCCATTATATTAGAAGAATTTTTAATCCTACTTATAAAGGATGGCCTCGCACAACNTGGTAAGAGTGGTAATGACTGTGATTATCTTACTGTCACCACTCATTGGATTGATGATGAATGGATAATGCAAAGAACTGCGGGACTAAAAGCACTTAGTTCTTGGACGGGGTTCAGGGGTTCTCAAGGTGATTATATTGGTGATAGTTCACAACTAAATGAGCTTCAAGTTTATTTGTCGCAGGGACTTGAATCAGAGAATCCCGACGGCACCTTCAATGTTTTGGAATGGTGGAAGGACAAAGAAAAATACTATCCGGTTCTTTCAAGGATGGCTCGAGATATTATAAGTATTCAAGCTTCAACAACGCATTCAGTCAAGCGAGACTTCAAATCGGTGAACATAGAGCGTCTATGAGGGAGAGCTTGGAAAAATCAGTACTCTTCAGAAATTGGATCCGTTCGGAAAGAAGAAATTTTGGACTTGCTGAATCACAACCGGAGATAGACGAAGCTTATGAAGAAATGCTAGAAGAACTTGCGGAGGGTGCTGCTTCGCCCGGAAGCGATGATGAACAAGCTTCTTTTCCGCTACCACCAACGGAAATTCCTCCGAACCTTGAAGGATTTATGAAATTTGTTAGAGATAATATGTAGATTAATATGTAACTTGTATTTTGGCACATCTTGATTAGTTTTTATTTATTTTTTATGGTGGTATTAGTACCTTGTTGTGCTCATTCCACTGGGGAGAGGAAGACTAAGAAAGATATTGTCATTTTTTTTAAATGTAGTATTAATAAAATTATAAGGCATTTCCTTGATTATTTGTTTATATTTTTTTTTCTGTTTAAACTTGAATTACAAGACATAAGTCATAATTATATAATATAATTTACAATAAATTGCCTTAGATAATGTAATATAATTACATTAAAAAAATTATTTGTTTAAAATAGCCAACGGCTATAATTTCAAAAGCTAGTTGTTTGGCTTTTTCAAAAAATAGCCATTTGGCCCCCAAACTTTGTTTTAACCCCAAAATTTTTATAATTACACTTTTTCTCTATTCTCAACTATAAATATCCCCTCATTCTTTCATTTTTACTCACAAAATCATCAATCTCTCTCATTTCTCAAACTCAAATTCTTAATTCAAGTTAAATCATGCCCGGTGATTCTAGAGTTACCCCATTTGTTCGGGAACACTATAATGTGGTAGAAGAAAATGAAGAAACTTACACGATAACATGCAAGTACTGTGGTCGAATCTACACTCTGCGTGCAAAGTTGGAGGGCACAGGCCCTTTAAGGAGGCATACAATAAAGTATTGTCAAGCGCGTCCTCAAGACATTCGTATTTAAGATTTTAAGTTTATTTCAAGCTTGTGTTATTTTAAAATTATTAGACGTATTATGCTTAAAGTTGTAGTTTGTTAAATTAATTTGACGTATTATTAATTTATTATGCAATGTTAGTGCAAGTTTGAATATCTCTTTACTATTTTTTGTGTTTAAATTTGAATTACAAGATTTATGTCACAAGATTTACAAGAAATTGCCTTAGATAAAAAAAATTAAAAAAAATAGTCGGATCGTTAAGGGCTCGTTTAGGCCCGTAGGCCCGGCCCACTTAGCCCGGGCCTATGTGGGCTTAGGCACATAGTGGGATGGTTCCACACATTAGGACCGTTTGACCCGGGACCGTTTGGCCTGGGCCCGCCTGACCCAAGCCCGCCAGAACTCGGACCCGTTTAGCCCGGCCCGTTTGCCTAGGCCCGGCCCAGATTACAGCACTATGCGAATTGGGCCTTTTAGTGAAAATCCACTGGTGCGCATCTGTGACCGCAAGTGCGAAGGAAGGTCTGCATGTGCAGATTCTCTAGGCAGAACCTATAAATAGTTGCCTTCGCAAATTTTTGGCTTATTTCATCAATTTTTCATACAGGTTGGAGCTTGTGGGAGCGATTTGAAGAGGGATTTCAAGGGAATTTCGTGGAGGTAAGATCTTGGACCTAAAACTCATTTCTATGGTGATATTTGACTAATTAGACATGAAATTTATGGAAATTAGTGGTTAAAATTGGGGGTTTAGGGCTTGAGATTGGAGGCTTTGAATTAAGGATATGGGGGGTCGTTTGTGGTCGGATTTTTATGTTTTTGGTATGCATGAACTCGTGAGAGCGTAAGGATTCTAGTCTTGTGAATTTTATCGGAATTCGAGACATGGGCCTGGGGTGGATTTGGCCAATTTTAGGATTTTTGAATAAATTGGTTATTTTCGAGTGGCCTTTGTTCCTTTAGTGTATTTTGATGATATGAATATGTTTTTGAATAGATTCGGGGCGTGTTGAGGCCGAGTCGAGGGGAAAAGGCATCGCAGAGTAGTTTTTCATCTAGTTTGAGGTAAGTAATGACTGTAAATCTTGTCCTGAGGGTATGAAACCCCCACACTTCGCATTGTATCACTATTTTGGATTGGCGCACATGCTAGATGACGAGCGTGTGGCATGCGCCGTTGGGGGATTTTGACCTGGTCCGTCCCATAGCAACTATCAAGTTGTGTATTTGATTAGAAATCACATGATATTTCATGTTTTAAAGATTATTACTATGTTTTGGGGGGAATGCCGTAATTGGGCCTCGTGCCAAGTGTTTGGACCCCATTGGGGGCTTTTTACTATTATTCCTCACTACGTTGACTTATGATTTACACTCAGTCATATTATGTTTAACTTATTTCGAAACTCCGTCTTATTTACACTATTTTGAGGTATAAAATGATATTTTGGGTCGAGTATCCCGTTTTACTAATAGCCCAAGTGGCTTTCTAAGAGTTTTTGACTGAGTGAGGCCGAGGGTCAATGTTGTGAGGATATTATGGGATCGAGCTGCGCACCGCAGTATGTTACACTGTTTATGATATGTGAGAGGCCGAGAGCCTGAGTGATTATGCCACGAGATGGCCTGTTATAGCGCTTGGGCTGTAGGAGCCCCTCCAGAATCTGTACACCCCCAGTGAGCGCAGGTACCTACTGAGTGCGAGTGTCGCGTGACGAGTGACCGGGAGGCATGGGTGACTGTGAGGTTTCCCGAGGGGCTGATTCTGAGTGGTTGTGAGGTATGCTGAGTGACTGATTCTAAGCGATATTATGCCCGAGGAGCGTTTTATGAAATATGTTTTTGTCGAAAGTCTATTTATGATATTTATCATTTTTTAATACTAAAGTATCTTGATTTCTATGGAAAACGGTTGAAAGGTACATTTTCACAGGAAAATTTACTGAAAACAACTTTCAAGCGTTACGAATTGTTGTATCTATGATTTTCGAAAGAAGAATTGTAATTACTATGGATCGATGACTTGTTTTATGTGTTGCGTAGTTCTCAGACATTATTTACTCACATTACTATTTAGTTGGCATACTCACATTACCTCCTGCACCTTGTGTGCAAATTCAGGTGCTAGAGTGGAGTGAGTTGTTTTCCTGTCCAAAGATTTCAGAGATTCTTGCAAGGTAGTTGCATGCGTCCGCAGCCCTGCTTTCTCCTTCTTATTTCCGTAGTAGTTGCACTCCCTATACCTATTTTGTATTAGAGATGATGTGTCAAATTTATGTACTTTTCTGTAGATGTTCATGACCCAGTGACTCAGGGATTTTGGGCGGTGTATAAACATTTGGCTTAGTATCTTCTGATTTAAAAAATGTTTAACTGAAACTGTTATGAACTATAGGTTTAGAAATGATATAAACAAAAGGGTTTGTTATGTTTGAAAGTCTAATTGGCTGGCCTAGTATCTCGATAGGCGCCACCACGGTCAGGGATAGTTTCGGGGTCGTGGCATCAAGCGCACGCCCTTTGTCGGAAAATTATAATGCATGTATAAGTTAAATACTACTTTATTGTTGTATAGTATATTTTATACATACTTAATTCATTTGAGTGCGGCAATCAAGCCGTTCGGGGTGTTCAAAGTGATATATTATTCACGAGTTTCAAGTTCTGCCCGTGTTGTTTGTCAAAACTAAACGGAGACCACCATGTGTGGTCTATTTGATTATTTTTTCAATCTAAAAAATTTTCTAATAAAATATCTTTTAAAACTTAAATTTTGTATAGGAATAAACAACTAATCTTAAAAGTAAATTTTAACTAAAAGTTATCTCTTAAATAATTTTTATATATAAAAAATCAAGCTTTGCAAAATTTCTTCAACAAAAACTCTCTACAATTTATATTTTGTTCATTCATTGACAAAAAGAAAAATTATTGGCTTGTTTAAAGGTTGAACACTTTTGGCAGATCCTTACTGCCTGAGTAAAGTACAAAAATAATAAATTAATCGGAAATATCAATCGTGCATGTTCTCAGTCAGGGGTCGTTTGGTAGAAAGTATAATAATAACGCTTAATAGGGTGTATTAGTAATGTTGACATTAATTATGCTGACATATTTCTTATCCACTGTTTCGTTTCATGTATTAAAGTATTGCATAATTTCTAAAGGAATTGTTTGTTTATAAAAATACCCTCATAACCAGTCCATCACTTTATCTTTTAAAAGAAACATCTGTTGAGTAATGTTTTAATATGAAAAATGTTTAAAAATATTATTTTATTTCTCCACCTATATTGTAGTATTAAACTTAACATATATTTATAAAATAAAATATGCTAAGTATTTATTTATTTCTAGGGATATAATTTTATTTCTCACTTTCTTGGATCATTCAAACTTGTGTTAATATAATAGTATATTTTAATCAAGCATACATTTTGAAGGAATATTTTGTCTCTAAATAAGTTAGTGCATGCATTAAAACTCATTGCGTTAGTAATACCATGATTTCTTATGCATTAGTTATGCATATGATAATACGAAATATGACGTCCAACTAAAGTTTGCATAACTAATGCATGCGTTCAAAAAGTGTACCTGTAACGACCCGACCAGTCGTTCTGTAGAATTTGCACAGTTGTTCATGTTTTTGCTTTGTCATGCATTGTTTATATTGTTTATGATGTGTCGGGGTCGGATGGTTCGAGTTTGGAATGGTTGTAGTGAGAATAGAGACACTTAGTCTCTTAAAGTAGCCTTATAGTTGGAAAGTCAACTGGGAGTTAACTTCTTGGTAAACGATCTCGGAATGCAGATTTTATGGCTCAGGTAGCTTTGTTAGGTGAATTGGGGCTTAGGAGTGTGTTTGGAATGTAGTTTGGAGGTCCGATGTAGAATTATGCTTGAATTGGCGAAAGCTAGTTTTTGGTGATTTTCAGTTGGTAGTGAAAATAGGCTATCGGGGTTGGAATAAAATTCCGGAAGTTGAAACAGGTTCGTAGTGTCATTTCGGACGTGTGTGCAAAATTTCAGGTCAATCAGATGTGTTTTGGATGGTTTCGAAATCTTTGGTGAAATTTAGAAGTTTCAAAGTTCATAGGCTTGAATTCGAGGTGAATTTAGTGTTTTGATGTTATTTTGGGTGTTCCGAGGATGCGACTGTCAGGATGATCATTTATGGCTTGTTGGTATTTTTGGTTTGGGCCCCGAGGGACTCAGGATTGATTTCGGATGGCAAACGGGGGTTTGAACTTGCAAAATTGCAGCATAATAGCTGTTGGTGTGATTTTTCTGGATTGACCGCACCTACGGATTGGGAGTCGCAGGTGCGGGCCCGCAGAAGCGAACAGAACTCCGCAGATGCGGATTTTTGGGCAGCTCAGTGAAAAGTCACAGAAGCGAACGTGGGACAGCACTTCGCAGGTGCGGAAATGAAGTCGCAGGTGCGAACTTGGCCCATTTAATGAGAAACCGCAGGTGCGGTATATTGACTGCAGAAGCGGTCCGCATGTGCGAGATTATGGACCGCAGGCGCGAGATGCCTGGGCAGAAAGTATATAAGTTGGACTTAGCGAATTTTGGTCTTCGTTTCACCATTCTCATACGAGTTTCAAGATTTTGGAGGGTTTTTGAAGAGGAAAATCGATAGTTCTTTATTGAGGTAAGGTTTGGACTCTAAACTCGTTTATATGTAATTAAAAGTCTGTTTAGTGGTGAAATTTTGGGGAAAATCAGTACAAAAATAGGTAATTAAAGCTTGAGATTAAGAGACCTTAAAATGGGTATTTGAGGGGTCATTTGGACTCCAATATCAGTGTTCTTGGTATGTATAGACTCATGGGAGGATGAGGATCATTTTGGTGTAAATTTTATCAAGTTCCGAGACGTGGTCCCGGGGGTCGGGTTTGGCCAATTTCGAGAATTGTGCCTAATTTTGATATTTTTCGATTGGGTTTCATCTCTCTAGCATATTTTGATGTGATAAATCTGATTATTGATAGACTCGGAGCATTTGGGAGCCGATTCGAGGGGCAAGAGTATTGCAGAGTAGCTTGTTGGACTGTTTTGAGGTAAGTAACGATTGTAACTCTAAACCTAAGGGTATGAAACCCTGGTATTTTACATTGTTTTGGTAAATGAGTGACGCACATGCTAGGTGACGAGCGTGTGGGCGTGCACCTATAGGGATTGTGACTTGGTCCGTCCCGTAGCGACTATTAAGCCGCGTATTCGATTTGAAACCCTACGATATCCTGTATTTTAGAAATCTATACTTGTTTATGGGTTGTAAGCCAAGTTTGGGGCCTTGTGCCGACCTGTTTTGACTTCAGGTGTACTTTTATACTATTCTCATACTATCCTGATAGAATATTTGCGAACTCAGTCTTGTGTTCTACTTATAGTTCTTTTCACTGTTATTACACTATCTTGACACTTCGAGAGGTATTTGGGGGATGAGTCCCGTGAGTTGAGATGAGTGGCCCGAGTGGCTTATGAGGATGATTGAGTGAGGCCGAGAGCCGAATATGTGAGGATAGTTATGGATCGGAATGCACGCCGCAACAATATATGTTATATATTATATGGATCGGGCTACACGTCGCAGCAATATAAATTATATAGTGATCGGGCTGCACGCCGCAGCAACATAGTGCTTGGGCTGTAGGAGCCCCTCCGGAGTCTGTACACCCCTAGTGAGCACAGTCGACTATTATATGGATCGGGCTGCACGTCACAACAATTGAGTGGATATCTGGTACTTGTTGAGTGAGAGTGTTTAGTGAGGGCATGGTATACTGATAGTGGAGATATGAGTGACTGAGATACCTTGTTATGAGAGATACTGCGCCTAAAAGATCGGATTCATTGTGAATTTTACTATTTTTCTCACTCATATTTATACTGTATTTTTCTAACAAAAGTTGATTTACTGTTTTTGCAAAAGAAATATGATTTTTTATAAATGCTCGTCACTGCACTCAAGTTTTTAGTCACTTTGGTTACTTACTGAGTTGGCGTACTCACGTTACTCCCTGCACCTCTATGTGCATATCCAGGTACCGGACCAGCTCACTAGTTGACTACTCGTGTGCTTCAGAGTGACCAGGGATCGAGGTAGCTGCCCAGCGTCCACAACTAACCTTCCTTCCCTTCCTATTCTAGATTTTTGATATTTGGACCTGTATTTGTGGCCAGATACATTTTTATACTTTGTATTCTCTGCACTAGATGCTCATGACAGTTGACTCCGAGGCCTGGGGGCGGTTTTGATTACTTATCTTCATTATCATTCCTGTTAAAATTGTCTTAGAAATGGATCTCTATCAGTTTATGAGTTTATATTTCTATAAAACAAAAAAAAGTTATTTTCAATGTGCTAGAGGGCTAGCCTAGTTTCACAATAGGCGCCATCACATCTCTTATTGATTTGGGGTCGTGACAGTACCAAACAAAGTATTACTAATACACAAAGCTAATGTATGCAATATTTTACCTAATGCGTCCTACCAAACGACCCCGTCGGTTGAACTTCCTTTTTTGGGTTTAATACGAACTTTTCATTCATTAACTACTTATATTACATAGAGTAAGATTCGCATTGGGCTCATTCATAGGTACTGCCACCGTACTTTTTACATTAGGAATGCAAGTTACAAAAGGATTCCCAAGTTCAACTAACTTAGCAAATGCAGTAGCAGATACTAATCTAGATTTTGTGCAACACATACTATCATCATGGACAGTTTTCAAAAGAGCATTCAAGGGTTGTTCCAAAAGAGATAGTGGGTTGTTGTTTGCTTGCTTGGATCCTAGGGTGGCCAAAAACTAAGCAACTTTATTTCCCTCCCTGAAGTTATGTCGGATCGGCGGATTCTCCGATTTCTTCACTAATGACATGCACTCAGTAACCAAGTTAGAATAAATTGAGCAAGTGTCAGTCTCAAGTAGACGAAATTATCTGTTGCATCAGTTTTAGTTTCCAAGTTAACCATATTTTTATCAAAAGCAAGTTGTAGGCCAGTTTTGAGTGCTAAGAGTTCCATATAGGCAGGCGTGTAGTTAATAACAGATTTGTAGTAACCCAAAATCAAATGTCCATAGCTATGCTTAAAGATTCCTCCAATGCCTACTTTTTTATATTTCCCTTTGAAGGCACCATCGATGTTAAGCTTTAGGGAGAAATTTGTTGCCGGTAGTCATTTGACAGATATTGTAGTAGTTGGAGGGATGAAATTTGGGGAGTTAGTGCAATACTTAAATTCTTTGCATCACATGATAACCATGTCAAGCAGCAGTTCGTTGCATTTATTATTAAATAAGTTGTTATTTCTAGTGCGCCACAGGTTCCAAATAGAAAATGACCCAAGAGATACCTCACTGATTCAATGTTATGTTAGCGTCTTTTAATTTAGTGAGGCGATGGTCAGAGTTTTGGTGAAGGGGAAGAAAGTTGAGGTGTGCATCGCTCCAAATTTTATGGCTATGGGGCATCAAAAGAAAACATGCGTAATTATCTCCTCCGCTCTTTTGCATATAGAACAGGTAATATCAATGTTAAGGCCAATTTGATATAATACTTGTTGGTGGGGAGCCAATTATGGGAACATTGCCAAAGAAGGTATATTATTTTATGGAGCATGTTATGCTTCCAGATCCACTGGAACTTAAGGTTACTGGCATGCAGCGAGGAGATGAGTTAGTAGAGTTGGTGGAAAAGATATTGTTTGAGGTATGGGCCCAAGTGGGAATATCTCTAGTGTTTTGATGGTGTCAAGGTTAATGGAGAGGATTTTGTTCTTTATTTTTGTAGGTAGAGTAAAGGATAGTTTTGAGAGGTCCCAATTGTTTGTTGTCCAAATATCTTTGACTTTGAGGGCATGGTCATTTTGTTCATAGGCCCATGCATGATTGTATTTAAAGGAGGAAGCCCCGGAATCCATGTAGAGGACCAACAGTTAATGTTACCTGGACCAATAATCCATTGCAGGCCTTGGTTAAAGATTTTCCAACTTGTTAGAATGTTATTCCAGATGAAAGAACGGGAGGGGGAGTTTCTCTTATGGCTGTAATTAGTAATAAGAGTTGTGGCCCATATAGAGTTAGGATTGTTGAAGAGTCTCCAGTAAAGACTGGCTAGAAACACCGTGGGTTTTTCAGCCGATTTCCTGAGTCCCAGGCCCTTGCATGCTTTGGTTGAGTGACCGTGGACCATTTGATATAGTAAATTTTCCTTTTCAGAGCAGTAGAGCCCCAGATAAAGTCTCTTTGAATTTTATCAATTTGCTTTAGTATGGAGGCGGGGAGCATGATATATTGCATTGCGTGGTTTGGGATGGCATTGAGGGTTGATCTAGTGAGGGTTGTTCTTCCTACAATTTAAAGAAAGTTTGTTTTCCAACTGGCAAGATTAATGTTCATGTTGTCAATGATGTAGATAACCTCGGATGCCTTGGGTTTGCGAGTGAGGATGGGGAAACCCAAATATTTGTCAAAATTTTCACTGATTCGAACGTTAAGAATATTGGAAAGGTGAGTTTTGATTTGAGTATCACAGTTTCGTGAGAAGATGATTTTTGATTTTGAATTGTTGATTTTTTGTCCCTTGAGTTGAGAGAAGAAAATGAGGTTATGCTTAATTGTGTTGATGGACTTTAAGTTGGCATTGGCTGAGAGAGTTAAGTCATCTGCATAGAATAAGTGTGAGAGAGAAGGGCTAGTGGTATTGAGCTTTATTGGGTCCCAAAGTCCAATATTAACTTGGTGATTAATGTATTTGGACAATAGTTCCATACAAAGTATAAAGAGATACGGAGACATTGGATCGTCTTGTCGAATGCCTCGTGATGGTTGGAAGAATTCGGTTTTGGAACCATTGACTAGGATAGCAATTCTAGAAGTGCTGACGCAACTCATAATAAGCTTAGTGATGGGCGATGGGAATTTGAAGAAGAGTAAAGCACGATATATGAAAAACCATTGAAGTCTGTGAAAAGCTTTTTCTAAGTCATTTTTTAGGAGGACCTTCCCCTGGCAACCTCTAATTTTTTGGAAGTGGTTTATAATTTCTTGAATAATAATGGTGTTATCACTAGTTCTTCTACCTTTAAGGAAGCTAGATTGGTAGGGGCTAATTAGTTTATCAAGGAAGGGCTTGATTCTGTTCACAATAATTTTCGTAATAACCTTATAGATAGTGTTGCAGATACCTATGGGGCAAAAATTGTTGAGGTTATTAGCGTTGTGATATTTTAGGATGAGACAAATATATGTAGAGTTAAGGGTTTCAGGAACTGAGAGATTGTTGAAAATATTATGGCAGAATGTTAATACAGAATTCCTAACTATGTGCCAGTATCTTTGATAAAAAAGGATGAATACCGTCTGGGTCGGGAGCCTTAAAGGGTTTGAAGGAGAAAATAGTACGGGAAACTTCAAAGTCTTTTAAGGGTCAGTCCAGAGAGGAGAGATCTAAGTTGTCAAAGCAAGTACGAGAATTTTGGATAGTCCACAGAGGTGTTTCTGTGTGGTAGTTTGGAAGGCTCTTTGGAAATGTTGAGTGGTATGACTTAGAATTTGAGTCGGGTCATTAATCCAATTACCCTCGCTATCCTTGAAGAATGAGATATTATTGTATTGGTAAAAAAGAGCTTCATACGTGTAATAATTGTGATGATTCAGCAATCTATGTGGAGCAATGAAGACGTAACAACTGGACATGACTCTATGAAGAGGTACGAGGCAAAGAGGCACGGAATAACATCCCACGGGGTAATCAACTACGAGAATCTCAACCTCATTGAGAATATGAAGAGACACAATTAGAATGAATCCGGGCAGAATAAAGGGCAGATTCAGAGATCTTCAATTAATAAGCCAAACGTTACATAACCTTCATGCAACAGTTACGGTTAATCATTGTAATGTTACATTAATTCCATTATTAGTCATTAATGCTCAATTACTTAAAAGGGTAGACATTATATAAAGAAATTCCCTATATAAGGGAGTAAAATATAACTTGTAAGGGACATTGGAACTACTATTACAATACATTTACCTTTTTGTGCATCATATTGTTTTCCAATTACAAATTTCTTTGCAATTATTAGTTTATTGTTTGGTTATCAGAAACTTGTGTGCTTCTTAAAATAGCTTTGGCAGAGAATCTAATTCTTTGGTTAAACAAATTGGTTCCATTACGGGGAATCTGATAATCTTTGTTTACTTTCAAGCAAACATTCTCTTAATTATGTCGAACGCCAATGATAAAAACTAACAGAGGATTGGAACTCCAGTTCCATCACCTGTTGGAACCCCACGAGGTTCAAGGGAACCATCCCTAGAAAGATCTACTACTCAAAACAACAATCATAACAGTAACGATCAAACACGAGAACAAGATCAGGTGAAACACATGATTGCTGGATATGTAAACCAAGCCTTACAAGACTTAATGAGGGGGATACTGGCAACATCAGCTACACCGCCTTCTAACATCACCATAACTGTAGAAAATCCTCAATCTAGATTAGCGAACTCAGGAAGTAGGGTACACCTAACGAATGCCTCAAAGCAAGACTAGGTATGTCCAATAGCCCAGAATTACAATCTTTATTACTAACCTTGCAGAAACAGGTGAAGGAACAAAATGATCGAATCGAACAAATTCCTGGAGTACCACATGTTATCAACGGCATTGACGTTGATAGATATTCTCAACAACCTTGGAAACCAAGTGCAGCACCCCTGCCTATTCCCAAGAAATTCAAGATGCCTGACGTTCCCAAGTATGATGGGACAACTGATCCACATGATCATGTAACTGCTTTTACCACCGGGGTAAAAGGCAACGACTTCAGTAAAAAAGAAATTGAGTCAGTACTAGTCAAGAAGTTCGGAGAAAACTCACTAAAGGAGCATTAACCTGGTATTCTCTTTTACCTGAAAACTCTATTGATTCTTTTGTTGAGCTTGCAGGTTCTTTTATAAAAGCGCATTCCGGTGCGCAAAAGGTCGAAAAAGAATAGAGGATAAATTCAAAATAAAACAGGGAGACACGGAGTTGCTTCGTGAATTTGTAGACAGGTTCTAACGCGAAAAAATGATGCTACCAAGGGTACCTGACAATTGGGCAGCCATGACATTTGCAAGCAATTTAAATGATAAAAGTTTAGAAGCCAAGAGAAGGCCAAAGAAAGCTTAAGAGAATTTCCCGCCACAACATGGAACGATGTCTATAACAAGTATAGTACCAAGCTGCGAATAGAGGAGGATACCATTGCCCAATCAAAAACTGAAGATCGAACCAGTTCTAGACGCTCCGAACTGGAAAGGAGAATGGGTAAGAACAGGTACGGCCCTTATATAGGACCCTCGGGACGAGAAACTCGTTCCAGTTTTGAAAATGTTCGGTCAGAATACAGACCATCAAATAGAGATACGGGCTCCTCGTCCTCATCAAGACCCAGAAAGGATCGGGATGAACGAAGTAGAGGTAATACAAGAATTGGAGAGCACAACTTCAATGTAAGTACTTCTGAATTAATTGCAATACTGAGAAATATGAGCGATAAGGTTCGATGGCCCAAAGAAATGAGGTTGAACCCAAATAAGAGGAACCCAGAATTTTGGTGTGAGTTCCATAATGACCATGGACACAGAATGTCAGACTGCAGATTTTTACAAGGTGAGGTAGAAAAATTATTAAAATAGGGCTACCTAACAGAATTGTTTAGTGAAAAAGGTAAGCAGGCATATATGAAGAACAGGCAGGAGTCACCAAAGCCACCATCTCCAAAATGAACAGTCAACGTAATACACGGGGGTGAGGAGGTAAACGGAGTAGTCTGCAAAAGAACCACAAAATTCATAATTACGCATGGGAAACGGATTCGTGAAGATCTGGAAGAAGATAATATATCATTCGATGATGCAGACATCAACGGATTAATAATCCCACACAATGACGCAATGGTAATATCCTTACTTATACGTGACACTAACGTAAAAGAGTGTTGATTGATCCAGGTAGATCAGTTAACATTATCCTATCAAGAGTTGTGGAAGAAATGTTAATGGAGGATCGAGTAATCCCAAAAGCACGAGCCTTATCTGGGTTTAATAACTCTACGATCATAACAAAAGGGGAAACTGAGCTTAGTACTTATGTAGAAGGAGTAATAAAAAATACTAGGTTCCAAGTCATTGATACTGACATGGCCTACAACGTAATCATGGGGAGACCATGGATCCATGACATGAGAGAGGTACCATCTACCATACACCAGGTAATCAAATTCCCTTCCGAATGGGGAATTCAAAAGATTCGAGGCGATCAGCAAACCTCAAGGAGTATAAATTCAGTGGTATATTATAATAAAGAAGTGAAAGAATAAAAAGATAAGGAAACCACTCAGGCAGGTACGGTTGCACAAACAGGGACGGAAAAAATTGTTTCTCAAACAAGTATAAAAGAAATTATTATTCAAACAGGTATGGCAGATGATAGCCACGAAAAGGTTAACCAGGTCACCTCGGAAGAAATACCAAAACATACGGACATGGATTCCAGACCTGATGTCATTCAGGAACCAGAAGAGGATGAACATATCAAAAAAACTACGAAAGAGCTCGAAGCTGTTCCACTGTTCGAACGGAAGCCTGAACAAAAAGTCCACATAGGCACGAGGCTAAGTCCCAACAGAAGAGGTGAGTTAGTTGATTATTTAAAAGCTAAAGCAGACTGCTTTGCTTGGTCCCATTCAGACATGACAGGTATCCCACCGAAAGTGATGACTCATAAACTAAATGAAGATCCATCCTTCGTGCCTGTCAAGCAAAAGAAAAGACAGCAAGGACCATTCAAGAACCAAGTGATCGATGATGAGGTACAGAAACTCTTGAAAATTGGTTCAATACGTGAGGTAAAATACCCTAATTGGTTAGCCAATACTGTAGTGGTACCCAAAAAGAATGGTAAATAGAGAGTATACATAGATTACACAGATTTAAATAAACAATGCCCTAAAGATTCATTTTCATTACCACACATAGATCAAATGATTGATGCCACTACAGGCCACGAATTGTTAAGTTTTTTGGATGCATAATCTGGTTAAAATCAGATAAAAATGGATCCCTCATACAAGGAAAAAACTTCCTTTATTACAAACAAGGGGACTTATTGTTACAAAGTCATGCCTTTTGGCCTGAAAAACGCTGGAGCCACATATCAAAGGCTAGTGACCAAGATGTTCCAGGAACATCTAGGAAAGACGATGGAGGTTTACATCAATGACATGCTGGTAAAATCAACACAAGCGAAAGATCGTTTCCAGCATCTTTCAATTACCTTCGATATTTTACGCAGGTATAATATGAAACTGAATCCAGAAAAATGCGCCTTTGGCGTAGAATCAGGTAAGTTTTTGGGTTTCCTTGTGTCAAATAGAGGAATAGAAGTAAATCCTGCTGAAATTAAAGCTATTGATGAAATACCCAATATACTTACAAGCAAAAAAGAAGTGAAAAGACTAACAGGAAGAATTGCAGCCTTGGGGAGATTTATAACCAGGTCTTCGGAAAATAATTTTAAATTCTTTTTAGTTCTTAAAAAACAGAATCAGTTCGAATGGACTGAGGAATGTCAATAGGCTCTCAAAGATATGAAGACATATTTATCAAAAACCCCGCTGCTGTCAAAACCAAAAGAAGGTGAAAGATTTTATGTCTATCTTGCCGTAGCAGAAATTGATGTAAGTGCAGTACTGGTAAGGGAAGACAAAGGTAAACAATATCCACTTTATTACGTAAGCAAGTCCTTGTTAGATGCTGAAACAAGATGCCCACATCTGGAAAAATTAGCTTTAGCTCTTATTATGACAACTAGAAAATTAAGACCATATTTTCAATGTCATCCCATTACTATTGTGACTTCATACCCATTGAGAAATACTCCGCATAAACAAGAATTATCAGAAAATTAGCTAAATGGGTAATAGAATTGAGTGAGCATGACATAATATATCAGCCTAGGACTGCAATAAAGTCTCAAATTTTAGCTAATTTCGTTGCTGATTTTAATACCAGCATAATTCCTGAATTAGAAAAAGAGTTACAACTCTTTAACGGGGCTAATCCAGGTATATGGATCTTATTTACTGATGGCTCCTCTAATGTAAAAGGAGCTGGCTTGGGAATAGTTTTAATATCACCCACGGGTGAAAAGATACGGAAAGCTATTAAATGTAATCCCATAACTAATAATGAAGCAGAGTACGAAGTTGTCATTGCAGGACTTGAACTGGCACGGGAACTCTCAATCGAGCAAATCGTGATCAAAAGTGACTCTCAAGTGGTAGTAAACCAGATGCAGGGGACTTATATCGCAAAAGAGACTCGTATGCAACAATACCTGGAAAAGGCACGAGACTTGGTAAGACAATTCCAATCATGGAAAATTGTGCAAATACCCAGGGTGGAAAATGCAGAAGCAGATGCATTAGCTAACCTTGCAGCAATTGCAGAAGTGTCAAACAAAGACAATGCAATTGTCATTCACTTATTTCACTCATCAATCGACCAAGATAAAAATGAGGTAACATTTAACAATTTAACCTGGGATTGGAGAAATGAAATTTTAAACTTTTTGCAGAATGGTACCGTACCTGAAGATAGAAAAGCAGCTCAAGCACTACGCTGAAAAGCTGCACGGTACTGCCTCATTCGCGACGCTCTATACCGCAAAATGTTAGAAGGTCCCTTAGCAAAATGCCTTGGACCCAATCAAACAGAGTTCGTGATGAAGGACGTCCACGAAGGACACTGTGGAAATCATGTAGGAGCAAGATATTTAGTCAAAACCCTAATCAGAGCAGGGTAATATTGGCCCAAAATGGAAGAAGAAGCTGAAAGTTTCGTAGCTAAATGCGACAAGTGCCAACGGTTTGCTGATAACATGCATCGACCGATAGAGTTACTCCACCCAGTGGTATCACCATGGCCATTTATGAAATGGGGCATGGACATACTAGGACCTTTTCCTCCAGCTAAAGGAAAGGTACGGTTCTTACTCGTGTTAACTAATTATTTCACAAAATGGGTGGAGGCAGAAGCTTTTAAACAGGTGCGTGAAAAAGAAGTGAAAAGCTTCATATGGCGAAACATAATATGCTGCTTTGGAATACCGAAGGAGATCGTATGTGATAATGGCACGCAATTTATAGGCTCTCAAATCACGGAATTCTTTGAAAGTTGGCAAATCAAGCGAATCACTGCATCACCATATCACCCCGTGGATAATGGGAAAGTCGACTCAACAAACAAAGTCATCGTCAACAACCTAAAGAAACGGTTAGAGAAAGCCAAAGGAAACTGGCCTGATGAGTTACCGGTAGTATTATGGGCTAACAGAACAATTGCAAAAACATCCACGGGAGAAACTCCATTCGCGCTTGTTTACGGATCAGAGGCTTTGATACCGGTGGAAATTGGAGAATCAAGCACAAGGTTTACAACAGCAACGGAAGAAACAAACAACAACGAGTTGAGAACCAATTTGGACTTGCTCGAGCAAAGAAGAGAAGTTGCGCTAATACGTATGGCAGCTCAAAAACAATCATAGAGAGATATTACAACAGAAAAGCTCACCTCAAATATTTCAAAATTGGGAACTTCGTTCTCAAAAAAGTCTTCCAGTCAACGAAAGAAGCTGGTGCGGGAAAGCTAAATCCAAATTGGGAAGGACCTTACAAAGTCCGTGCCATTGCTGGGAAAGGAGTTTATGATCTGGAGGCTATGGACGACAGGATCTTACCAACCAGCTGGAATGACGTCCACTTGAAGAAGTATTACTTCTAAGGAAAGGGAATACCCCCGGTCAGGTATCACTATGTTTGATTTTACTTTTGTACAGTTAAAATTATACTAACCATTTTAGATGATAGGAAAAAAGCTAACACATCACCAGATGATGATATTAGACCTGCAAAGACACAAGGAAGTAACTGAATTCCCGGTCTATGGTTACAACTTTCTGATGGACGTTTTAAAGGGTTAAGCAGTCATCATTTAAAAAATCATATACCTTCGAGTCCCGTATGTTCTTCCTTGAAAAGGACCACAAGGAAGGAATAGTCAAGTGCTTGATATTTCATTCTTAAAAGCTCAAACACTTGGGGTACTATACAGTATGGAAGGCAAAGCTAAAGCAAAGAAGACTACTAAAAAGTCAAAAGCTCAAGCCTGAAAGATCCATCTTCCCAACAAGTCAAGTACTACGAGCAAAATCAAAAGAGCCAAAGACTCAAAATACAAATCCTGATTCAAAAAACCTTCGAAAAATATATTCGTGAATGTAAACGAATGTTCAGGTTAAAGGCAGAATATTAGTTATGAGGTAGAAATGCACATCTTTGTACTTATTCAGAAAACTATTGTAACTGAAAATAGTTATGGATAAAGATCATCATCTTTGTACTTATTCAGAAAACTGTTATAAATGAAAACAGTTACGAAATCCTTGTACTTATTCAGAAAATTGTTATAAATAAAAACATTTACGAAAAATTATTATCCTCATACCTATTCCAAAAACTGTTATAAACGAAAAACAGTTATGGATAAAAAAGCATCACCCTTGTATTTATTTAAAAACTGTTATAAACAGAAACAGTTATTCCCTTGTATTAACTCGAAAAAACTGTTGCGAAAAGAAAAACAGTTACAAAGTACAAGTTTATATCAAATCTGTTGAAATAAAAAATAGTTGCAAAATGAGTTATAGACGATACGCAAACACATGAGAAATGTTACAAAAGTCCAATACAAAAAATTTGTTTAAAAACATTTTTAAAGACATGCGAAAATTTCTTATCTCTCTATTGCATATTTACACCATTATGAAGTTGAGTCGTCTTCTTCATTTAGTGTCAATCAAAAAAGGGCCCTCTATCATAAACCATGCCTATTACGAAAAGGCACGAATAATATAAGCATTTTATAAATGCAAAACTCAGAGGTAAACCAAAAACCTCAAAAATAAAGCATGCAAAAACTTAAAAGAGTGAAACAAAAACTCGAAGGAAACTGAAGTCATGCTAGCTTTAATATAATGGCAAAATAAACTAAGAGTTACCTTAGTCTAAGCCATATTAATTTTTATATTAGGTGCCCCTAAGTTGTCAATTGGGGACTTAAATGATCCAAACTTTACCCTCGATGCGACTGGGGGTAACCACCAATTGATACAAATAAAAAAAAAGAGAACCAAGTTCTTAAACTTTTTCGGATGGGGGGTTGTCTTCACTGGAAAGAGGAGAAGCTTGGGATGAAGCGACACGAGCAGCAGGAACCTCACCTTCATATGAAGAGATATTTTGACTTTGTTGAGACTTCTCAATGGTCTCCTTGGTTTTTGCAATTTCGGCTTCCAAGTCAAAACCCTCTTGGCCCATTTCTGTCAATGTGTCGAGACGAGAGTTCATATAAGCCCAGCTAACATTGACGGTTGTTTTGTCTTCAAGAGCTTCATAATATTTCTCCCACAACTCAACTTCAGCTCTTAATTCATCCCTCTCAGTCACAGCAGCATCATGAGAGGCCTTTAAAGGAGCGAGAGACCTTTCCAGGAATTGAACTTTCTCCAAAGAGTTGTGGAGATCTTGCTGGGTTTGAGTGAGTGATTGAACAAGTTCACCCGAATACTCCTCCTTCTATTCCAATAAGGCCTTCAAGCTCCTGATCTCTTAAGAGGAACGGGACAACTGTTCTGCGCATGAAGACTCTAAGACGCTCTTGTCCTTGTCTGTCTGGTTCGAAGACTCCTTCTCAACGGCCAATTCTGCTGCCATCACCCTAACTTGCTGCTCCAAGGTACATTTTTCTTCCTCCACTGCCTCCTTTTCAAGTTCCAGACTCTCGTACTGCTCCTTCCAATTATCCGTCTCAATACAGAAATCCCTTGTTGCTTGCTCCGCTTGGGAAACCCTCTTCATTAACTATGTGCCTATAAGATTGATCTACAAAAGGAGATAAATTAGATACGGTAAGAACGTATATGAACACAATTAAAGGAAAACAAATTTTACCTTAAAAGAAGAGTGCACATATTCATTCACCCAAGTAAGGGAACCATGGTTCTCCAGCTTAGCTCTCTCAGTCGAGCCTATTAAGGGTTTCAACCACGTCAGTTTGGCCCGACTTTTTGAAGAGGCTACTTGCTGCTGGAACCTCTATCATCACCTGCCTCATCTCCCCCCTGCTGGAAGACCCTACTTCTGCAAACGAAGGCACGGAAGCTGGGATAGATGAAGGAGTCACGGGCAGAGAAGTCTGAGAGGCAGAAAAAGTCACGGGAGAAGAAGCAATGACAGGACCGGGAATAGCCATGGGAGCAGAAACTACAACAGGAGTAATTGAGGGAAGTTCTTTAAGAGCAGGAGGAGAAAAAATAGCCAGGGGAGCTTCATCAGCAACGGTACCAAAACCTTCACGGAACAAGAGATCAACTAGTTCATGGACATGAGAGGGAGTTGTATCCTCAGGGACAGACAGTTCAGACTCGGGCACAAGAGGGTCAATGATAGGTGCAGATTCGTCATCAGAGACCACCTTCCTCCTACGCGATCTGTGAACTAACGAACCCTCCTCCTCTTTTAAGTTCCTAGACCCACTTGCTTTTCTCTTTGAGGAAGAGGAACCAGAAATGATCTTCTGGGCCTTTTCCGGGGACAACTTTGGAGCGGACACAGCTGCAACATAAACTCCACGAGCAGGAAACCCTACCAAATGAAAGGGGTCAAATAAAGCTCAAAAGAGGGAAGAAGTAAAAACATGAAACTTCGCTTACCGTGAGTCTTAACTTTCCAACCAAACCTCCCAGAGAGGTATTTCCAAAAACGTTCTTCTAATAAAGCGGTTAACAAGAGTTTTTCTACCCAATCTCGAAAACCGGAGACATTCTCGACGGTTCCCATGATTGCTGCAAGGAAAAGAAACAGTTACGGTACTAATAGAGTATCAAAAACAAAAGGAAAGGAATGTGAGCAAAATTGCACTCACGTACAAGATTTCACTTCTCAGGGAAGGGAAGATTTTCTTCACCTGCTAAACTAGCAGTAGGAACAACAACATACCGGAGGTACCACCCTCGGTCTTTATCATCATCAGGAATCACTAACACCCTTTTACTCCTAGCCGCGAGAGTAAAAACTCCCTGGCGGAACAACATTAGAGAATAGAGGTGAATGAGATGATAAAAGGTAAAGGGGACCGAAGCTAAATTAGCCAAATATCTAAGGCACGCAATAACTCGCCACACGAGAGAACCGACTTGTCCCAGACAAACTTTGAAGAATCAACAAAACTCGATAATAACGGGGTCGATAGGAGGATTGAATCCTAACGTGAAAGGATAAGTATAAACTAAAAAATACCCAGCCTTGTAAGAGGTTATTACTTGATTACTATTGGGAACGACAACAGGAAAATCAGGCTTCCAGTAACAGTCCTTGCGTACAAGAGATATTAAACCCTCAATTATCTGGGTAGGGTATATGTCAGCACCGTCATGAGAAGACAAGGAAGAAAGTTGTTCTTTTAAGGCCTGATTATCCCTAGCAAAGAAAAACTATGCATGTACTATCTCATCGACCCTCGGCTCACGCAGAGGTTCATTGTGTTCTTTACATTTTGAAGAAGATATAGAAGCCCTAGACCTTGGAGAAGATAAAGAAATGGCAGACCTAGAAGAAGACGTGGGAATAGCATGAGAAGAAGAGGAACCTCTGGTAGGAGTAGAACCTAAACTCCCAAGCCTACCGCCTCTCCTACTCCGTGTCAGAGAAGAAGAAGGAGTAAGATCATCTACATTGATGACTCTCTTAGATTGCTGGTTTGAAGAAGACATATTTACAAAGGCAAAGAATTTGCAGACAAAGAATGACGGTTAGAAGTTTTTTGTAAAAGTAAAGAAAGGGAAAAAGGTATTTATACTCAAAGGCAACCGTCAAAAAATGGAAAAAAACAGTGATGTGAAAGTCATAATTGAAGCTGTCACTTCGTGACTGATGCAGCCGCAAAAAGCCCTAAAAGGCGATGAACAATTGCAGAACCAATCCGGGAATTCCACGTGGCATAGGCATTAAATGGAAGTGACAAGCGCGCCTACGTTCAGAGATGGATGCAATGTTATGAGTGAAGCGGCGACAAATTATTCCCGCCATAAATGAGTATCCACTTACCAAATATTAATCGGTAAATAAATGGTAAGTGAGGGGACTATCTGTATTGGTAAAAAAGAGCCTCACATGTGTAATAATTATGATGATTCAGCAATTTATGTGGAGCAATGAAGACGTAACAACTGGACATGACTCTATGAAGAGGTACGAGGCAAAGAGGCACGGAATAACATACCCATGGGGTAATCAGCTACGGGAATCTCAACCTGATTGAGAAGATGAAGAGACACAGTTAGAATAAATCCGGGCAGAATAAAGGGCAGATTCGAAGATCTTCAATTAATGAGTCAGACATTACATAACCTTCATGCAACAGTTACGGTTAATCATTGTAACGTTACATTAATGTCTTTATTAGTCATTAATGCTCAATTACTGAAAAGGGTAGACGTTATATAAAGAAATTTCCTATATAAGGGAGTAAAATATAACTTGTAAGGGATATTGGAACTACTTTTGCAATACATTTACCTTTTTGTGCATCATATTGCTTTGCAATTACAAATTTCCTTGCAATTATTAGTTTATTCTTTGGTTATCAGAAACCCATGTGCTTCTTAAAATAGTTTTGGCAGAGAATCTAATTCTTTGATTAAACAATTATTTCTTCTCCTACGATTAACAACACTTAGATGGAAGAATTTTGTATTGACGTCCCTGTCGTTGAGCCAGTTTAAACGGGAACGAATTTTCCAATAATCTTCCTCTATTTTTAGGATGTTGTTGTAATCGGATATAAGATCATTTTCTAGAAGATGAAGGAATTAACTAGTTGGGTAATTTGGGGAGAATTGGATTCCTGGTAGCCTTGCAAGGATTCTTTTTTTCTTTTTATTAGAATCTCCAAAGGTGGCTTTTGCCCGGAGTGTAACTCTATGTTAAAAATAGTTTGTGACTTCAAGGAGGTGTCTATCTTGCCAGGAGTTTTTGACTATAGTGTCAAGCTCCGTCGGTTGAACTTCTAATTTATCGATGAGTAGTAAAAATGGTGCATCATTAAAGCAAACCCCACTCAACATCCACTTTTTAATACTTATTTTCGCTTCTATTCTAAAACATGTATGGAATTTCCTTTACATGGGGTTATAGCACTTATGTCTCTTCAAAATAATTAGTACTCTAAGCTCATGAAATATTATATACTTTGAGGTGAATAATAAACTCTTAATACATTTTTTTAATGTATGTACACCTTCTTGAAAATTATCTCAATTTTTGTTTCGCTCATTTTATCCATGTTGAAATTAAAAATGTGAATTGATAAAATTGGCGTATATTCTCACATCAACAGATGAATTAACGAGAATAAGTACATCAGATTATGTGTGAAGACAGAAATTGAGTAAAAACAATTCATCAAATCTCATAAGGACCATAAGTAACGATTTGCGAAACAATTTAAGCGCTTAAAACAACTTTCCCTAATGAATTATCCACACAATTGATTGAACCGGGTTAATTTCACCGAAAGTCATCCAACTATAATGTTCAATTTCACAAAAGTCACTTATCTTTTTCTTTTTTTTGTCGCGTAAAAATTACTAAACTTTACAATTATCACTTGAAAGACGTCATGGCTCAAATCCTACAAAATTCCTATAAAAAATCTTACATGTCATAAAATTTTGATTAAAATTTCTAAAAATACGGTTTATTCTTGCTTGAAATTAATATAACGTTATCAACATATCTCTTCAAATCATTATATGGAGAAACTTTTCAAAAGAATGGAGGAGGAAAAAATGGTTGAATTGGGAAATTGCTTTTGTCTTTTCTTTTTTCTTTTTAAGTAGAAACTGCTTTTGTCATAGGGTACAACTTTTAATTGTTTTTGCCAGCAAATAATTCGAAAAAATAGTAAAAATTGTGGTCCTTTGAGTACTCAGAATAGCCCTAAAAATGGTAGTAATGTATTCTTTTTGATGGATATCTGTTTGGCATAATAGGGTAAGTGGTGTTACCAATCAACTGAAGAAACTGATTGATGTGGTAATCGATCTGTCACCTGACTCTTCAATTTTAAAAGGCCACAAATCTTTCTTCTTCTCTTTTATTGTTTGAACTTTCCCTTTTTAATTTTAATTTATCTTTTAAGTAATATATTTTAATATGCATATTTATGGATATCCCTCATAGGTATTAATGTAGGATTATATTGTCGTTGAGGGAAAGGATTGAAGTTAACCGTATATGTAGATTGATATTTGGCTTTAAAGTATGTGTATATTTATATGCATATCATCTTACGTTTTACTCATATTTAGTGAAAATTGTATGTGTCATGTAATGATTTTATGTGTAGGAGTCACCCGGAAGTAATGTGGGACGAAAGTGTACGATTTGATGCAAAAAAAGAAAAGCGTCGCGCTGCCTGGGGCGCAGAAAACAAATGCATTTTTTTTTTGGCACAACCTAGCACGACGCACTGTCCTGGACGCTGGGAGGCGGGGACTTTTCCCACTTCGTTCGGGACAAGATTTTTCGGCCCTACACGCCCCCAACTCGTATAAAAAGATGCCTAAACCTGTTTTTGAGGGGGAGACACTACTTTGAGAGGAAAACACAAGCACAAACCTTCGGGAGCAAGGATTCTGAGTTTTTCTTCGTATATATATATATATATATATATATATATATGTGTGTGTGTGTGTGTTAGTAAGAGAAAGGGTTGAAGTTGCATTCACTCGCAATGAATTTTTTTTTATTAATAGAACTCGTGCAATTTAACTCGTTATAGTAGAGTATTACTCTACTTTTCAAGTTAGCATACTCACTAACGGAGCTATTAGGATCGAATAAATCACATATCATTCATGCGAAAGTCAAGCAAAGCAAATCTTGACCAACGATAAATGAGACAACAAAAGAGAAAGATAACAATTGAGATACAAATACTTAACGTGATTCGGTCAATTGACCTACATTCATAGGCGGAGATGAGCTATCCATCATATAAAAATAGTACAACATATTAAGAGAACAATCTCACAAAAAATCACACTCAAGTGGCTTTTTCGTGTGTTTAGTTCTTATAAATTGAAAGTATATATTGTGACTCCACCCTAGCTAATTTTTACGATATGCCATTGGTCGTACGTGATCGTTTGCGTATGAGCTAGGGCCCATAAAAGAAGAAGAAATTAAATCAAGTGGTACATGTCACTGTAGTTGTTATCAAATGGGCCAAATATGAACTGTATTCTATAGTACATAATTAAGCCTTTTTGGCTTCTAACATAAAGAACTTATTGCCTCTCTATATTCTTTGCTGAATCATATTATTGTACTTTCGAATTGGTAACCAATCTTTTGAGTTTCCTAAAGGGATAAGCCAAGTGTAATGATATTTACATTGTTTTCTTTTCATTCTATTAGATTTGCATCGTTTCTATTTCTAAGGTTTTTGTGGACTAAGGTGGCCCTAATCTAGGACACGGACCTCATAGCATGTCCTCCATCCGTCCATTATTAATATTTGGACAAGTTACACATTTACAATTACAATTCTTTAACAAATGGTGGCCACCGTCCCTAGCAAGTAGAGGCGGTGCTATGATTTAAAACTCATTACTTTGATATTCTGATCATTTTAATATTGAGTTTTAAATATTTGTAATTTTTAAGATAAATATAAAATTTGAATTAAAATTATTGAGTTAGGCCGAATGCGTATACGATATTCTGGCTCTACCCTGCTAGCAAGGAAAAGAAACGAACAGTTGCCAAACAGAAGAAGTTGGCAGTTGTTAAGTAATACAGTACATACTTAAAAAGAAGAAAGAAAAAACAAGCGCTAAAGATGCGCCGGCAAGGCTACGGAGCCACACGTGATATCATACGAATGCCGTGTCAGGGAGGGAAAAATGGCCAGGCCCATGGGCCCAATTGTGGCCCAGCCCAATAAAGAAAGTGCAGTTTTACGTCTGATAATTAAAGCGACTCTTCAAAAAACACTGACGTCACGTGAAATTCTACTAACCTACCCTTAGCTCTAGCTGTTTTTGCAAGTTGTTGCAGTAGAAGTGTGAAGGGTATATGTTGATCCATAATTTTAATTTTATGCGTTTTAAATTATAGAACTGTTTATTCTCAAAAACGGATACAATTAATAAGTGGTTTTAAAAATATGCGGATTAATTTTATACAAAGCGATGAATTAAGTCATATTGAACAAACAAAGATAAAATAGATTCAAACCACACAAGGAGGATAGTTTCAGCCTTATTGAAATTTTTACCCTCGATCCGGACTTGCTATAGCCAGCATTGATGAACAAGAGAAAGAGCTAATAACAGAGAAAGTAGTAATATATTGTTTTGGAATGCGTGTTACAATATTCCCAATTTTTTCAGCAAGACAGATTCGATCTCATCATCTTCTAAGTCATTCCCCTTGATGGCACACGTGTATGAGGTCATATATTCATTTGGGTCAGTTGTCCCGTTGTACTTAGAAATTTCAGGCATGCGGAACTTCTTATGGATCGATTTCGGAGCTGCGCTAAGAGAAAATGATTTTTGAACGATCTTTTTTGAATCCAGCCCTTTCAATATCAGTGGTGCTCCTGGGACTTGGTCGACCCTGGAATTGTAGGTTTTCACCTTTTTGTCATTGGCTTCGATTTTCTTCTCTCCCGTTTCCAACCGCTTTTTCAATTACTCGATCATCTTTATCATCTCGGGGTTGGTTCCAGGTTCAACTTCATTTGGTCTATCTGCGACTGCTTCATTCTGCGGGTGTTTTCCCGGGGTGATTCAGGCTCAACTCTACTGGTAGCGCGACTTCGCTTCTGCAGTTGGGCTATTGCTGCCTGCTGAGCCTGCATCATTTCGAAGATCACCCGTAAGCTGATCCCATTTTCTTCACCATCACAAGCATTTTGTGCTATCGACCGGACTCCCCCGCAGATGTTGTTCTCAGTATCGGTGGGCAAATTCGTGTTAACGGCCACATGTGAGCTGGCGTCGATCAAGTTCGCAACCGGAATTAGGTAAACAAAAGCCACACACTTTTCAAGTCTAGCAAACTGTAATTATTTATCAATCTTTTGTTATGGTTGTAGGAAATATGCATAAATTCGATCAATCCAATTTTTAAGGTTTTTTTTTGTACCAAACTCTTTATCTTTTAAATTTTGAATTCAAAATTTAATATATATTCTTGCTATTTGTTGTTATGCATGGAAAAACATTAGGTTAAGTTGAACCGATGGACTATAAAACTTCATCTGCCATTTTCCACCCTACATTCAATCTTGAGAATATAATCAAATTTGCTCCTCAATTATGCAAAAAGTTTAGTTATGCCAGTCATTAATAGCTTCAACAAATTATGCCCTTGTTGTTACAAAAATGAGCGATATATATATATATATATATATATATATATATATATATATATATGCTTGCATTAGCTAACGGAACTGATTATTAGTATATTTTAATAACGGAAAAAGGATCAAACTTTCCCCTTAACAACGTGGCATGGTCAAAACATACAACGGACTTTCTTGCTTTATGTCTTTTATTTTCTGTTAGTTCATGACTATTCTTCACGTACCATACTGATCGATCTGAACCCTCTTTGTACATTGTATATATCATATATTAATTTGAATTTTTGTAGTAGTATTTTTATATATTTATTTTTGAATTTCCTTAATGAAAATTCTCCATGTCAAATTGTAACGTGGATGGTTCTTTTGTTTTCTATTTGTCTTCCAACAATCGTGGGTAGATGCTGCAGTAATTTCTTTGTCAGAGACCATCTAATCTTTTTAGGAAAAAGTGGAATGACCATCTCCAACGTTGCGTAAGTTAAAGTGTAAAATGGTATCCTACGGAAAACAATTCAAACTTTAGTTTTACCTCAGTAACACATAAAAAGTTGCACTTTTTTCCGTCTGTGAAGTAAAATGAGACAAAATATGGTACTAAAGGACAATTCACCTTTAAAAAGTTTACCCCGGCAAAATAAATAGTACTAATGTTTTCTTTATCCTAAAAGGATATTACTTTTCTATATTTAAAACAACAACAAAAAATTTAGCGAAATCTAAAAGTGTGATTTGGAGACGATAACGTCTACACAAATCACCTCAATGATTGAGATGTTATTTCCGATATATTCTCGGTTCAGAACTTTTCTATTTTTAAGAATAATTTATTTTTATTTTATTCTAATAAAATCATTTATAACCACACAAATATATAATTTTATTTAGATACTACATAAATTTGAAGGAACAGAGTAATAAAAAAATAAATTTAAAAAAAGGCTTCAACTTGCGACGAGCACGGACAAAAGATGAAGAAGAAGAGTAAATCAAATTGAAGGATGCACGGGTGGGTGATGACTGATGACAGATAGACTGATGGAGGTGGACCTCGCCTAACCCTACACTAATATTCCTTCACTCCTACGTATATTATATTTATTTATTTTAAAAATAAAAAATTGGTTTATTTTTTCCATGAATAAAAGTTTTACCGGGCGTTTGTACATAAATATAATTTTCGGCTGTTTTTGAATTTTTGTGACTGATCTCAAGTGAAAAGTTTGAAAAATAACTTTTTGGAAGATTCCAAATTTTCGAAAAGTTTTAAAATTCGTCTTCAAGTAAAAATCGAAAATTTTACGGCCAAACATTAATTTCAAAAAGAATAAATCTTTTTTTTTTTTTTGCCAAACGGGGCGTTCAAGTTTTATTTAAAATAAAAATATGTTCTATGTAATTTGATCAATTCCAACAGGTTACCTATGATGTATATTCTTAGATTACTATTAGTGGCAGATTCAATCGTGACTTTAATAGCTTGTTTGGATGGTTGTTACATGTTGTATTGTATCGTATTGTCACTTTAAATACGATATTTATTTTGATTGTTACTTAAGTTTTATTGTATCGTATCGTTAAATCCATCGTTACGTAACGATGAAATGTGTCACTTTATGTAACGACCGATTTGGTGTGGCGCGTCGTTACCTTGTCTTTTTCTCTCGGTCTCACCCTTCATTATTATGAAATAATTTTATTTTATCATTTACCCTACCTTCTTATATACCGTAACATATTTTTTTTTAAATAATATTGTAAGTTTATTCTTCGTATCGTTGGTGTGTAATATCATAAAACAATGGCAAACGACACAATCTATCCAAATATTGTGTTCATCTAACGATACGATACGATACATTATAAAACGATACGTAACAACCATCCAAACAAGCAAGTGGCTTGATATATCTACAAAATTCACTCTCTTAACTTAATTGATTAGGTAGTATAGTGGTTTAGATTTGGAAATGCCATTAATTACCACCTTAAATTTAGTGTTAGGAAACGGAGCTACAATATATTATTAATGAGTTTGAACAAATGTAATAATTTATGCTTGATTTATATTTATATTAAATTTTTGTTAAATACATATAAATATTTACAAACACAACAATTTAAAGGAGTTAGGGTAGTGCTCCGATCAGGGGCGGCCCGACCAATTTCGTGGCCTAAAGTCAAACTTTACGAGGGACCTTAACTTTTTTTATAATAAAAAATATTTTATTTTTATTTGAAGTCTATTTTACGAATTTTTTTAGATATAAAGTTATTATTAATTTTTTATAATCAATTTCTCCTACTAAGTCTTTATTAATTGACAATATAATTAATTCGTTTAATATCTTTGAGACATTGTTGATCTTAGGTAAGGTTTTATCTATTTTAATTTTAAAACACTTTCTTATGAAGCAACGATAATAGGAGTTATTAACATTATTTTATAAGTAATACATGCATTTGAAAATTAATCAAATCTTTTTATTTGATTGGTATATCAATTAAATAGTTATCTTCTAATTGTAATATTTTTCTTAATATTCTTAATTCATAAAATAAATCTAAAACTATCAATATCGGGTTGATTATTACGATTTAATGAGCATTCAAGATGAAGGCAATATTTTTTCAAATTTCCATCCTCTAGTGATCTCAGTTTTTACCGCTAAATAGAAAATCGAAAATATTTTCATATGCCTCTAATTGTTAAAATTTATTTAAAGTGAAAAAATAACATTATCTACTACTCTCTTCGGTCCATGATAAGTGACTTTGTTGGCTTTTATTTTGGCTAAAATAAGTGTCTTTTTATATAATTGAGATTAACTTTATTTTCTAAGTTTTGCCCTTATTTATATATCTCAATGCGTCAAGTTAACAACATATAAATTTTAATTAAGGATAATTCAGTCAAAATACATTTTTGTTCTAGTAGGCAGTATTTTCTTAAGGTGCACAATAAAGATTAAAAAGTCATTTATTATGGATCAGGGGGAGTATGTATAAAAGTAATCAACTTCCTATATATTACATGTTTCTTGTGAAATTCACCTTCAATATTAATTTCAAATGCAATTTATTTGGCAATAATGAAAGCAGTTGCAAATCCTTCGTCTATTTATTTGTTAAATAAAGAAATCAAACTTTTTCACTTCACATAACTTTTAATTTTTTTTTATATATAACCTATTTGACGGGGGGAAAAATGGAGCATCAACAAATATAAGACTTAAAATAGTTGCTTTACCTGTTTTATGAACGGCCACCCCTAGCTCCGACTTTGTTTAGGAGTAGGCATTTAAGTCACATTATTGTGCATATATTTTTTACGTTAGGGCCGAAACAAACTTAAAGTTTTATTTCCTTTTTTGTTTACTAATTTCAATATTATAAAATTAATTAAACTTAAAATTTGGCGGTGTGAACATGGAGCCGACGTCCCACAATAGTGAAGTAACATATATAGCTGGACCCTACACTCAACAGCAACCAATACGGGTCAATGGAGTTGGATTTAAAATAATCTCTTGGTTTATAAATTTATTTTATCTATTTGCTATTCAATTAATCTCACTTTTTTTTATTTGTATATGTCTTTTTATGGACACCTCCCTTCCCATGACTTCAATAGCCGAATCGAAATGAAAATTCAATCAACTTATGTTTTGGTAATCACCGATAATCCTCCTAGAGCTGTCTTTTTTTTTTTGGGAGAAATTCAAAAATAGTCAAATTTATAAGTGGTCATTTAAAAATAGTCACATTTACAAAAGTAATTGAATTTAGCCATATTTTATTTAAAGATAAATTTGAACGAAAACACTGTTCAAAATCCGGAAAATACTCCAGCATAATATACTGGAGTTCCAGCATAAGTATACTGGGTATATTATGTTGGACCGATATATTATACTGGGGTTCCAATATAATATACTGGACTTCCAATATAATATATTGGAGTTCCAATATAATATACCGGTCCAACATAATATACTGAAAGTTCATACACACGTGCTCTAATCTCCAGTATATTATGCTGGAACTTTTCGCGTGCTGGATGGAAGTTCATACACATGTGCACCGATCTCCCGTATATTATGCTGAAACTTTCCGTATTACAACAAAATAGTGGCAATTTTTAATGGAAGTTAGTTCGTTTGATACACGGCTCGGATTTGCGGCCTAAGACACAAGTTCTTCAATTCACTTTGAGTATACCCCTTTAATCTTAATTTCCCCCGCTATTATTTACATGTTAATCGAAACGAAACAAAACAAAAAGAGGGCCTTAATATAAAACTGGGTCAGTTACGTTAATTTCTTACTGATTTTTGTTTTTCATCGTAAAAATTTTAATGTCCAAAATAACTAAAAATGGAAAAAGAAGATGCTAGTTTTACCTTTGTTTTGTATATGTTTGTCTCTAACTTGGAGTTGCATGCCATATGATTTTTTCTTCTGCACGTGTTCTTGTCCATTTATGCTGAATTTGTTGAAGTTACCTTTGCTGAATTTGTAAAGAAAGACGTAAGAAATAAAAAGAGAATAAAGTTGGTTGCTAAGGTGATTCTAAGCAACATTTGAAATATTTCAAGAAACATAACCACATGGGAAAAATAGCTCAAAATAATAGTTAAAAACATATATGCACCCACATTTCTGTATATTATTTACAAAAAATATATAAATTTTAGACACTTCTTTTTGGTAATTAAAATTATCATTAATCACCAGTAACAACATTACCAAGCATACCTTTGCTACTCCCAACTAACTAGATCTCAAAGTAAGATACATAGAAAGGCTATACCTACCAAAGTACTTAAACCATGTTCTAGTCAGCCGATCAAATCTAGAAGTAATATTGATGTACTAAACACTTTACATTTCCATTTGCTCTAAAGTTAGCATATGCAGGCAACCTCCATCGCCAGGCTAGTATTATCTCTGGTATTCCGCTTCAAAGATTCTATGATTCCTTTTCCTCCATACTACATGTGTGTACTCGACATAGAGGAGTTTAGCTGGTGTTGTCTTCCCCTTGAAGTATTGACAAACAAACTGGAGGCTTTCATTCCATGTACTGCACATTGTGTTATGAAGATGTGCCCACCGAGCCAGTCTTCCCCACTACAGGAAAATAGGCCTATAGGAACGGATGTTATGGCAACGGATATTAAACCGTGCCAATAGAGTAGGTACGGTAACGGTTACAACCGTTACAGTACAATTGGGGTAAAACAAGCACACTTTATGTACTAAACTGTTCCGGTTGACAATTAACCGTTACCATAGGCCTTTTTATAGGAACAGTTGAATGAACCGTCCCAATAGGCCTCTTTGTAGTAACAGTTTAAATTTTTTTTTAATATGGGAACGGGTATTTTGTTCCCTCCACGTTCCCCCCTGAATTTTGCTAAACCCGCCAAACTAACCTCTTTTTCTTTTTATTTATTATTTATTTTATTTTGGTAAATATAATTACTTAATTAAAATTTCATATCGATCTCATCGCCTTTCTCAGTTTCTCAGTGCGATATCCTCACAACATTCTCATCTTCCACCTCATGCAACACTCAACCTCATCGTCGTTACTCAGCAAATCACCAGCAAAGTAACCCTAATCACTGTTGTTAACCAAAAATCCCCAAATCTCCACTGCTAACCTAAAACCCCCAAATCCCCAAAGTGAGCAGCGAGAAATCAACCATTTGCTAGCCCAAAACTCCCAAATTCCCAAACTCCATTTGTTTCACTCGAAGGATCTGAAGTACAACGATTACAAGTGAAGAAAATATTTCAACCAGTTTTTCACCAAAAAGGCAATCAGTGAGCAGTGAGAAATCAACTTCAGGTAATTTTTCTTTTCTAATTTGGCATTATCTTCTATAGTCATTCTTTTTTTTAAGCTTTATGGTGTGAGCTGTGTGTACGATTTCTTGCTTGTTGACGTTTTGAACCCAAATAATTGTAGTTCCTATATTGGTTTTTTTCTTTCTGGGTTTCTTAGGGCCCTCCGTCTTCAGAACGGTTTAATTTGCGGTATAGCAAAAGTGGGTCAGAATTTTGAACCCATTTTGTTTTGTTAGATTCACATTTGCAAATTTATACAGTAAGTGTTTTCTGGCATTTTGAGTTGATTTTGTTGAAGTTTTCTAAATTTGGAGGTGAATTTTGGTGCAAAGATTCAAACTTTAGGAAGATAAAGAAGCAAGAAAAGGATTTTTTGTATTATTGGGTCTCTGTACTCTTGGTGAATTTGGTGTATTTGTTATTAGATTGGTATTGCTAAATTTGTGTAGTGAGATAAAGAGAACTCATAATTGATTTAGTGTGTCAAGATAATTAACTTGTACAACCTAGGGCTACTTATCGGGCGCATCAAGCGGTTATTTACTCATTCGGCTTATCGGCTTATCTGCTAACCACCCGATAAGATATCGAGCGGATTGGTATCGATTTATCTATTATCGGACGGTTATCGGGTGGATATCGGGCCACCCAATAATTAAAAACCTCTTTGGACTGACTACTGTTATTATGGGACCGAACTATAATTATTGGGCGGATTGGTATCGGTATCACTTTTTCAAATCTAGAACATATGCTTTCTTGCAATATCTACTTTTCTATATTATTTTTTTCGCATGGCGTGATTGATCCTTTTTCTTTCTACCGCTTTAGAAGTTATGTATGAGACAACTTTGCATGCGCTATAGATCCTCTATTGTTAATATTACGGAATCAAGTTCTCATTCACTTTTACTTTTTCCTTGTGCAGACTGTACCTGCTTGTCAAAATCTATATAAAAATTTCTCTACTTATCACTGCCTTGAAGATGAAGAAAGTTTGCAGTTTGACAATGCCATCCAATTCATAGGTGACTGTCATCACTTGTTAACTTAATACATCTATACTTACTTTTTGAGAAATGGTAATATAAATACATCTAAGGTTCTTTCGACAGTTTTTTGACCTTTCAGGTTTGAGAGTTTTTTAGACTGATATAGGATAGCAGAATGTTTCTTTTTTAAATACTAGTTTTGTTGGATATCAACAAACTATAGAATTTGGAATAATAGAAAACATGTAAAGTTACGACCACCCTATACAATGGCTTTTGAACATCTTTTCAAAGTGTTCTGAAAGTATCTTTGAGATTCTCTCTTTAAGTCTCCTAAAGATATAAATCATAGAGATGATTTATATTCAATTTAGGTTGAGGTACTTCATTTTTCTTCCAATAGGTTGTGACTCGCTAAAAGTATCTGCTTAAGTTTGTTTCTTCTTTTCTTGTAGAATAACAAAATGTTTGTTTCCATCCCTAAGAAATCTGATTGAGCTTGAAAGTATTGTTGGAAAAGCAGTAGCTATTTGATAATTATGAAACTAGTTTCTCACTTAGATCCATGCTTTTAGGTAAAAATATTTTTCTAGTGAGCAGTTTATATATACAACGATTCTTTGTAAATACTTTGCACTGGTGCCTAATTTAGTTTCTCTGGTGAATTATTGTGCATTAGCAATATATTTGATTGAATATGTGCATTATCCTATATGAAGGAACAAAACTGTACAAGTGATCATTTTTGGGTATATCAATTTGTGGAGGAGGTATTCTTTCCTTTGTTCTGCCTTTTTTCGTTCTATTATAGTTAAAATCTGAAATTATTCTACAAGATAATGTCCCATGTGTACATTGAGTACATAAAGTTATAATAAATTTCTATGTTCAGTTACTTTCCCTCACGATGTTTATAGGATGATAGTGAAAAGGAAGAGATTGGCTGGGCAGAGGGTCAGTAGAAAACTATCTTTTGGATTGTGAAACATCTCGAAAGATAGGGTCTATGGGCATGTAAAGAAGCTCGTTGTTCCCTTGTTCAGTTACGATATGCTACATTATTTCCCTTGTTCCTTTTCCTAATAATCATTTTTGTATTCCTATTCAGTTAATTTTAAGTCCTGTATTTCAACGCGATTCATAAGCATCACTTTTGTAGCTGTATTTAGTCAATTTTGATAGGCAATTTCTGGCAGCATTAGTAGTTGTATTCTTTTTTAGTTTTTTGTTTTCATCAAATATTGTATAATTGCTGAAAGGAGTGGCTGTTCTATTGTAGGTAGTGGCCAGTATTTAGACTATGAATGCAAAATCGGCAGAGCGTGGTTTCTAAAGAGTCTGGACTTCTTCAAGACTTCAACAGGTATGTTTTGCACTTTTGATTTTCGTTCTTCTTCTTCTTCTTCTTCTTCTTCTTTCTAAACGTCCAAAAAGAGCCGAAATGCTGGCCAATTTTTTTCTGAAAAATTCTGCCCAATTTTTATATCCTTTATTCTTGGTTTTTAAATTCCGCTTCACTTAAAAAAAGCGAGCACTTTGCTTCTCGCTTCTCGTGAAATGGGGGTTGTCGCTTTTCTTCGCTTCACGCTCTTCACAACACTAGGTTGTATAATGTTGACTGGTATAAAAAACAGGGCACACAATTGTATTATACATGGAATAGTTCCTGAATATATATCATATTTTCGATTAAAAAATATGTTTGAAGCAAGAGGATTTTTAAGGGAAAAGGAAAATAACAAAATTTACCAATCATTGCTCCAATTGTGCATATTGAACAAAATATAGAGTACTGGAATGGTAACAGTTAAATAAAAATAGATTAAAGATTCTCGCGGGCTTATACGGAAAGAGTACATCAAATCTTATTGCCTTATCTACATATTTTGAAACAATATGAACCAATTTACCTTTATGCAGTGATTTATAGCCAATATATGTGTCTCATGTCACAACACAAGTTCAAAAGTCTTCTCTTTTTTCTTGGACTTCGTGCACAGTCATATAATATGCTTTTCGTGCCAAAATTGCTTTATTGTTTGTGACTTTCTGAGTTCCACCCTTAAAAGCAGTTGTCAATGTCAAATTAATATGCTTTTGGTTTATTTGGTTAGTTTTGTTGATTTACTTTTATTGTATAGGATATTTATGAATTATGGTGATAAAAGTTGGATGAATCTCCTGAGATGGACGGATGAGTATATCCGTGGAGTGAATGATTTTCTGGATAAGGCATTTGAACGAGCCGCTCAAGGAAATGAACTATTATGCCCTTGCAAAAAGTGCATGAATCGTTATTGGCATTATAGAAATATGATGGAGGATCATTTGGTTGTTCATAGATTTATTGAAGGTTATACCAAATGGGTTTTCCACGGGGAAGGATTTTCCTCGAGAAATACACCTCATCCAAGCAATGATGATGAAGGTTCTACCATGCGTGACGATATTGATGGACTACTTAATGATACATTTAGAAATATAGAGGGTCAGGTAGGGGATGAAGAAGGAGTTGGGGAAAGACTATCTGAAGATGCAAAGAAGTTTTTCAAATTACTGAAGGAAGGAAAACAAGAGTTATATCCAGGGTGTGAAAATTTCAGTAAACTAAGTTTCACTATTCGGTTGTACTTGCTTAAATCCTTGCATGGGTTGAGCAATGTTGCTTTCTCAGATTTGTTAGAGTTGTTAAATGAGGCATTTCCCTTTGCTCAGGTACCAGAATCTTTCAACAAGGATAAAAACATGATAAAAGATTTGGGTCTTCATTATGAAAAAATACATGCATGCCCTAATGATTGCATGTTATTTTGGAAAGAAAAAGAGAATGTAGAGAATTGCTCTATTTGTGGGTCTTCAAGATGGAAGAGTGTTGGTCCTTTGGCTAAATCAAGCTCTAAAATCCCTGTTAAGGTTTTAAGGTACTTTCCTAAAGCCTAGGCTTCAAAGGATATTCATGTGTCCTGAAACGGCTGCTGCAATGAGATGGCATGCTAATGAACGACCCAATGATGGGAATACAAGACATCCTGTTGATGGGGAAGCTTGGAAGACTTTTGATTATTTGCACCCAGACTTCTCTAGAGATCCTCGTAATGTCAGATTGGGTCTTTCAAGTGATGGTTTTAACCCGTTTCGGACCATGAGCATTTCTCATAGTACGTGGCCTGTTATGTTAATGAACTATAATTTATCCCCGTGGATTTGCATGAAGCCAGAGTATATAATGTTGTCGATGATCATTCCAGGTCCATCATCTCCAGGAAATGATATAGATGTGTACCTACGACCATTAATTGAAGAATTGAAGGAACTATGGGAAACAAGGATAGACACATTTGACGCTGAAACCAACCAAACATTCCGAATGCGTGCTGCCTTACTCTGGACAGTTAGTGACTTCCCAGCATTAGCAATGCTTTTAGGATGGAGCACTAAGGGGAGATTGGGATACCCCACTTGCAATTATGACACATGTTCTCAATATCTCAAACATAGTCATAAGATGTGTTACTTGGGCCATCGAAGATTTTTGCCTCTTGATCATCCATTCCGACGAGATAAGAAGTCTTTTGATGGTAAGGAAGAGCATAGACCCACACCTTCTCCATTGTTGGGTGAAAAAGTGTTTGAAGATCTACTTGAATTCAACAACATCTTTGGAAAAAACAGCAAAAAAAGGCCTCGAAGTGATAAAGGTCCATGGAAAAAGAGATCCATTTTTTTGAATTGCCATATTGGGTGCATAACAAACTGAAGCACAATCTTGATGTGATGCACATCGAGAAAAACATATGTGATAGTTTGCTTGGGACTTTATTGAAAATAGATGGAAAATCAAAGGATCATGAAAAAGCTCGTTATGACTTACAAGAAATGGGGATACGAAAGGACCTACAACCAAGGATAAATAATGATGGAACTATAAGTTTGGCTAAATCTTGTTTCTATATGAAACCAAAAGATAAAAATTTGTTTTGTACTGTCATGAAAAATGCTAAATTACCAAAAGGGTGTGCTTCGAATATTTCAGAACGCGTTCAAGTGAAGGATATGAAAATATCAGGGTACAAGAGTCATGATGCTCATTTTATGATGCATTACTTGCTCCAGGTTGTTGTTCGAAAAGTGTTGCCCCAAAATATTTCATTGGCCTTGATTAGGTTGGGAAATTTCTTTAGAGCTATATGTAGTAAGGTCATAAGGCGAAGAGATATTGAAACAATGCAGTCTGAAATTGTTGAAATAACATGTGAGCTTGAAAATATTTTCCTTCCAACATTTTTTGACATAATGCCACATTTGCCTATTCATTTGGTGAATGAAATTAAGCTTGGGGGTCCGGTTCATCTTCGTTGGATGTATCCTATTGAGAGGAACCTATGTAAGTACAAAGCATTTGTACGTAATCGATCTAGTCCAGAAGCATCAATAGCAGAGGGGTTTTTGGCCGATGAGTGATTGACTTTTTGTTCGAGATATCTACATGATAGCGTGAAGACAAAATTTAGTAGGTACCAAACTGTGGATGATGAGTGCTCTGAAAATTTGTCACCTCTATTCCCTAATATAGGTCATCCAATTGGAAGTAAGTAAAATAATATTTTTCTCATGATCCGCAGTTATGCTTTGAAGCACATCGATATGCTCTGTTCAATACTAGAGATGAAAAAATGCAAAAGTTTATCGAGTAAGATAAATTATATTAAAATATTTATTTATATTTTATATAAGTTTTTCTTTATTATATGCTTAAACTTGAAATGTTCTTGATTGCATGGAACATAAGAATTTAATTGTTAATCATAGTAGATCAAATGCATGGGTAAGAGCGAGGGATCATAGTCGGGAATTCAGCAATTGGTTTAAAGAGAAAGTTAAAAATATTGTATTGCCGATTATTTAAGATGGCTAGCCAAAGGACCTAATGTGGTAGCCAAAAGATATACGGGATATTTTATTAATGGATACCAATTTCATACCAAAGAACAGGATTCCCAAGGCAAGACTCAAAATAGTGGAGTGACTTTATCAGCAACAACATATAGTTTTGCTAGTGCTAGGGACCAAAATCCTATCGATGGCGAGGTTATCTATTATGGAGCGATTCGGGATATCATTGAAATTGATTATTGGTTTTTTTTAGTGTTGTACTGTTTAGATGTAATTGGTTTCGTAATGAAATAGATGATTATGGGTTAACTCGGGTATACTTCAATAGATTATGCAGTACATATGACCCTTTTGTGTTGGCATCACAAGTTTATCAAGTTTTCTATGTGGAGGATCCAATTGAGAAAGATGTTTATTATGCAAGGAGTAAAGTACCTATTGATTTGTATGATCTGGAGGAAGAGAATTGTGCCAATATTGGAGACACATTTTGGCAGGAACCTAATAATGACATTGGTTCCTCTTCTAGATTACTTGATGTAGACACTAGATGGTCAAGAGAATATGTACCCGTTGATATCATTGATATTCCATCTCATGCACAAAATTCACATGATAAAATTGTGGAAACATCGGAAGAGGAGGATGGTTTTGATGATACTGATTGGGACTGAATGGAAGAAGATGATTGAATAACAAAATTCTGAAATTCCTTTAAGTATATTCTTTTCTGAGTGAGCGATAATGCCTTTTTTGTTTATAAATATTTTATGATTATTTTTATTTGTATCCTTTAGAAAATTATTCTGACATGCTTCAATTTTGCAGGATTTGGGATCTGGTAACATTATTGTAGATACTGAATTAATTTAGAGAGATTTGCGATCCTTTTGATCGGTTGTTGAGGCTCGACCCTTCTCTAACGTCCTCTTCTGGTTCAGTTGTGCTACGTTTTGAGGTAAAATATCAAATTTGTGATATTTCTATAGCACTTTCTATTTCTGGTTAGCTAACTTCTTACTGGAGCACTTTCTATAAGTGTTTGAGTAGAATTTTGTACTTAAGAATTCTTATAGGCAGATGAACATAAAACTACACTTGGAAACATTCTACAAACCATCATTTTTAACTTTTGATATTGCATTTTTTAATTTGCAGTATGAACTCTCTGTGAAGTTAGTAGACTTCCTGGAATCTTCCCTTAGTGCTGCCTTACTCGTTGCTTGCTGATAAGGAAAATTTATTTACCCCTGCATTTTCCATCGAAGTAGCACCTGAACTGCTTGTTCCAACATGTTGCTGCTGCCCAGAATTTGTTGATGTTGCAACTGGACTGTTTGTATCAAACTGCTGTTGTACTATCGTCGTAGTTGTTGCTGCATTTGTATCTCTTGTAGCAATAGTTGGAGAGTTTCTGGGGATAAAAACTGGTGCGTTCGAGTTCAGGTTGCTTTTGCGACTTACTGCTGCTGCATTTTTTGTCCTTGGCAGTGTTGGTGAAGCAACATCTTCAACTTTTGATATTGCATTTTATTGTTGGTTTTGCTAACCTATATTGTGTTTTCTGAACAATATTTGAATAGTCATGAATCAAGAAGGGTGCTCAAGCAAAAAGAAGAAAATATCCAACCGCATTCCAGCTGGATCACTTGCATCTTTGTGAAATCAAAGGGTTTCGTCGTTGACAACAAAAAGAACCTTTCAAGCTACAAGGTCAAATGAAAATGAAGTACAACAATCAGAAGCTGGATTACCTCCATCTTTGCGAAACCAAAAGGTTTCGTTGTTGACAACAAAACGAGTCGTGAATATAAGATCAAATGCAAATGAAGAACGTCAATCAGAATTAGGATCTCTGTTGCAAGAACAAGTGTAGCAAGTGCCACCGAATTTCACCTCTTCAGCAGCACAAGGAGTACATGAGCAAGTGCAACAAGCCAATATGGATTCCATCACTCCTGCATCACAGGGAATACATGAACGATTTGATGATTCTACACATCATGAAGCAAATGAACAGTTTGAGGAACAAGGTAAATATATATAAATTTTAATAATAAGAATAACTAACAATAGTGATTGATGCTTATCCTTGCTTTGTACTATTGCAGGCCCCTCCTCGCCAAAAAGAAAAAGAGGTCGTACTCAAATGCCAAGAGTTCATGGAAGAAAGGAGCGTAAAAGAATCATTCTAAATGAGTATAATCAACCCATTGGTCCTACTGACGATGTTGTAAAAGAGTTGGGTAGCTTCCTCGGCACAGTGGCAAGGAGTGGTACTTTTTGTCCTCTTAATGTATTTAATTGGAGAAAACTAGACACAAAAGAGGATATATGGAAATATATCAAGGTATGAAGTTTCTGATGTTCAATACATGTGGATGATATTTTTTATTTCTTACAGTAACCCAATTGCACTAAATATGTAGGAAAAATATGACATTCCTGACGAGGCTAAACCATGGGTTTTTGAATCAATTAGTACTGCTTGGAGAAAGTATAGGAATCAACTGAAGAAAAATCATTTTAAAGACTACGAGAATGATGAGATTCGAATGGAGAATAGGCCATTAGATGTTCTGAAATCTCACTTTAAGGAACTTCTTAAATATTGGAACTCCTCTCCTCATAAGGTAATTACATCAAGAATAGGCCAGTAGAATATGCATCACACTCTTGACTGTATAGAACTTGTTTTGCTTAATTTTGGTTGACTCATTTATTTGCAGAAAATGTCTGAAACCAATACTGAGAATCGAAATAAGTTGAAATGTCCGCCACTGCTGGCAGAACACCTTTTGCTCTAATTCGCGAGGTATGATGTTTTCTCTTCTTTTTTTTTTTCATTTTTTAAATTATGAACTTGCTAACTGTACATGGAAAGATTCTTATACTAGTTTTCATGTAATTAGGCAAAAAAGAAGGAAATGTAGGATAATTCGGATACTCTATCAAGTAAGGACATCTTTGTGGCTACAAGAAAAAGAAAACTTGACCGAGTATACAAAAGCTCATATGACAATACGATTAGTAAAATTGTAAGAAATTTTCTAATTTAAAGTTTGTCTTGATTACTTATTTGTTCTTAATTAATGATTCATGTTTATTTACTTAAACTCTTTTCTCTCGCATTTGGTTTGTAGGCTGAAATGGAGAGACTACAATCAACTCAAGAAAGTGAAGATGGTAGTCATTCAACTGATGTTTTCACATCAGTCATGGGACCTGAACATCCAGGTCGCATGAGATTGTATGGAAGAGGGGTTACCAAGACTGTCTTAAAAGGGAAAGGGAATCTTGGATCTTCTTTCGATGCTGCTGATGAGAGGATGCAACAGAAAATGGAGGAAATGGAAGAGAGGATGCAACAAAGAATACTGAAAAAGTTGAACGAACAAAGGGATGCTATGGGACAACATATTACAATGAACGTTGTGGCACGACTTCAGCGTCTGAACCCAGAATTACGACTTGATCCTGACATGCTAAGGTTCGTAGAAGCTTCCTCTGCACAACTGTAGACGCGTGATTTTTGACCCTCCCAAATATTTTATACATTTTAGCATTTAATATTTAGTTTAGGCTTAATATCGTTATTTTAACTAATTTTAATTCTTTTACTAATGGCCACTTTTAAAGGTAAATTTGGCAAAAGTTTGGTTCAATTCGGAACTAGCCCATCAACCCCTTGGCTCAAATAACCCTTAGCCCATTAACCTAAATATAACCCTAGAAGACTCTTCTTCCTAAGGGGGGGGGGGGGGGGGGGCCCAAAAGANCACCGTTAGACCAACAACACACAAACCTTCAGAAGACCGGTCGTCACCCTTCACACCCCCTACTGCCGACGACCGCTCAAACTCATCGGCCAGCCATCAACCACCTCTAATCCACCGTATCCCAACCACCATCTACCTCCCCCCCCTACAAACGACCAGTCCGTCGCCCGCCAGCCGCCGTTTCACGCCGCCGTCGACGGCGAAAACCCCACCCCGCCTAGAGCTGCTTCCACGAAAGCCTCTTCTCTCTCTCGTTTTTCAGTCACAGGCAAAGTCAGCCACCCACGAGCTTACCAACGAGGTTTCGGCCAGTTTGAAGGTTCATGTCTTGATTATTTGTTCAAGCTCATTCTCTATGGTTCCATCATTGTAGTTGCAGAAATTTAATCGAAAGTTCGCGCATTAAGGTCCATCTAAACTTATCTTGTTTATATGTTCGATATCTATGTTTGTGTATGTTTTTACTTGATGTTGGATCGTTGTCTAGTATGCTGGTTTGTTTAAATGTCATAAGAATCATCGGCTCGTTGCTTTTCTGTTTCGATCTATGTTTTGATTCAACTTTTTGTGTTTGTTAACCGTGTTCATGTTTTCCATAGATGTGATATCTGTTTATTTGGAAAAAGTCCTGATAGAGTTTCATGATAGTTTCGGTTTAGTAATTAGTTCCTGGGGTGCTCAATTCCTCTTATCCTTTTCAATTCTCTGCCAATCCTTCACAAGTTAGTTTAATTTAAGTCAAGGAATTGGAATTTCCCAAATACATGAAGCATTGTTAAGAAGAAATGGGCATGAATTGAATTCTCTGTTATTTAATTTTTCTTTTTATTTAATTTATTTCTTTACCTTAGCCGCTAGTGGCATGTCTTAGGCCGTTACGGGTTGGAAAATATTAGACGCAGTTAACAAATAGATTATCGTGGCTATGGGTACGGTTCCTGTGACATGGTTGTGATACCTAATTTTGAATTAGATTAAAGTAGGAGTATCCTTAGTTTGCTTTAGGAACTAGTTTAATTAATCAACTTATCGCGATTATGTACACGTACGCGGGACATAGTTACGATGCCAAAATAAAATCAAGGTACACGTTCGCGTGACTTTGGACAAATAATATAAAGGGCTATTAATTGTGTACACGTATGCGTGACATGATTTTTTTTAGCTCATTAAATAAGATGAGTACACGTACACGTGACTCGCCTCAGAATTTTTAAAAGCGGTAAAGGATAAATACACATAGGTCCTAAGATGAGTAATTAGATTAGATAAGCCAAGTATGAGTCATTAAGCGATCGTGCTAGAACCACGGAATTCGGGAGTGCCTAACACCTTCTCCCGGGTTAACAGAATTCCTTACCCGGTCTTCTGGTTTCGCATACTTTAACACAGAGTCAAAACTTCCTCGATTTGGGATTAAAAAATAAATCGGTGACTTGGGACACCATAAATTATCCCAAGTGGCGACTCTGATTAAATAAATAATCCCATTTCGATTATTATCACTTTAATTGGAAAAACTCCCTTATGACCTTCACCGGGGGTGAACAAGGAGGTGTGACAACAACAAGCAGTTGTTCAACCAAACAATCGACCATCTGCTGGTAGTAACAATCGAGGTCATAACTTACCAAATGTTATACATTTGCTTCTATTTCTTCTTCTCCTCCTTCCTTGTGCTTCTTCTTCTGATAATTCTCTCTCTCTCAAAGTGTAAATAGTTTTTTACTTTGCCTGTGGGACTTAGTCACGCAAATGAAAGAAATGAAAAGAAAATACCTAATATTTGGAATAGTTGCAAATTGTATGGTTTGTGCCTTGTGGTATTTTGCACTTGATAGTGATATTTTGTGTTGTTGGCTGCCTTGTTGGCATGTTGGTTGTTTCCATTAAGTTTAATTGTTGTGTTGCTCTTTATGGCCTTGTTGGCCTGTTGGTTTTTACCATTAAGTTACAAAATGTATGGCTTGCGGTTGTTGCTGGTTTGGTTGGAATGCTGTAGTTTAATAGTTTATGGTGTTTGGTAAGTGTTCCTGTTATCTTATAGGTAAAAATGTATGGCTTGTGGTTGTTGCTGGTTTGGTTGGACTGTTGTAGTTTAATAGTTTATGGTGTTTGGTGCTGAAGACCATTGTCAAAATAGTCAGCAAGTTCCTGTTTTGCGTAGTATGATTCTTCCCTGTGTTGTTCTAGTGTCTCCGGTGTTCCATGTGCGTTGTGTCTTCCCATGTTGCATCATTATCTCATTTGCACATGAGTTCTGAAAATTACTCATGAGTATGTTGAGGCAGTGTAATATTGATGTACCGCCTTTACGCACATAAATGGGATAACTCCTTTACTTGTTTCTTGTACCCATTCCATGATAGTGTACCTGAGTAGTCCAGTTACTCTGTCATCCCAGGGTTGATAACAGAAATAAATGACGACACCTCCAAAAGAAATAATAGAAGGAATATAAATAACAAATTGTGGGATGTGCCAGTTTGGTTACCATTTTTTACAACGTTAATCACATTTGGAGCTTCAACACTTGGAATTGCTTATGGGACATTGTCTGCTAGTTGGGATGCTGAGAAAGAACGGTCATTTCTTGGGTTGGAACAAGCTCAGAATAATTGGGTTGATAACTCCTTTGCTTGTTTCTGTGTTTATTTAGATTATGTTGAATTATATCAAACCCATTTTTGGTTTTGAAACGAGTAGTTCTGTTGAAGAGTAATGGCTTTATTTATGCTCTTTTGTATGTGGAGTAGATCAAGAAATGGAAGAAGAAGATGGAAGTGAAGAGCTAGACCTTACTTGAGATGAATTTTGAATTGCTATAGATGAATGTTCTATTGGAATCTTTTGTTATCAATATTTTTTAAACTTACTCTCTTGAAATGTATTAAACTTATGCATTTGGGGATGAACATTTGCTTTATGGATATTATTATTTGCTTGATGGATGGTTTATATTATTAATAGTTTTATTTTATTCCTAATAGGAAGTTTCTAGCCGTCTTTCTTGAGGAGCGAGAAAAGAGGGCTCAGTTCCTTCCTGTTCCCAGAGCTGAGGCATTGTAGTGCAGCTCCTGCTGAAGGCGCGCTGGGTAAAGTGACTTACTTGAATGGTGAGCTATCCTATAAGACTAAGAAGCGGGGAGAGAGAAGGATAACCTCTTTGAAAAGGACAGAGCTTGATTTATTTAAATTTTAGTGTTATTAATAATTATTTATAGCAGGGGTTATAATTTTGTTTCAACTGAACCGTGGAAATAGCCTACAAGATCCGTTGCGGTAGGATTTATAATTTTGTTAAATGGAACCGTGGCAATAGCCTACAAGATCCGTTGCAGTAGGATTTATAATTTTGTTTCAACTGAACCGTGGCAATAGCCTACTAGAACCGTTGCAGTAGGATTCAAAATAGCGTTCCATTATACAATGCAAACCGTTGCAATAGGTCATATAAACCGTTCCAAAATGACCTATTAGCTGTTCCCGGACAAAAAATAACCGTTGCGATAGCCTAAAGGAACCGTTGTTATATCGATAAATAACTGTAACAATAGCTTACATAAGTGTTGCATTAAATAATATGGTAACGGTTAAGACCCGTTCCATAGACACTATAGTAACGGTTTAAAACCGTTCCAACAGAGGAGAGGAAAACCTTTGCCATAGATGAATCTATAACCACGGAGATGCAAACCGTTGCCAAAACAGTTCCCATAGACCTATTGGTACGCGGACTGATGGAACGGTTCGTAAACCGTTCCTATAGCTCTATGGCAACGGTATACTGTCTGTGGGAACGGTTTTGCAACCATTACCGTAGGCCGATTTTTCAGTAGTGCCCCTTAGATTTTTAGCATAATTACATTGAACAAACATGTGGTCTCTTGTCTCTAGACTGGATTGACACAGTACACAAGTATCGTTCACATTATGTCCTCATTTCTCCAATATGTCCACAGTCAACAATCTCCCTCGACACTGCAGTCACATAGCAAAAATAGCTTTAGGTCTAGCAGCATTCTGAAATATTAAACTCCTCCTGCTAGTTTTTGGGTAGGTTGGCATTAATTGGAGATAAATATATTTTATAGAACTCTTCTTATCTTCCAGTGGTCTTTGGAGTTGACTGATGACATCCCTTGCTTCCAGAACTTTCCTCACCTTTCAGCTTGCAGTCTTTGGTATAGGCATGATTTCTGGACTCTGTTCTTTATTGTAAAAGGCATGTATCCATTTGATCCATAATTTGTCTTGTTTGTGAGATAAGTCCTAGTATAATTTGGCAATAACAGCAGCATTCCACACCTGTAGGTTGCTCAGATTGAGGCCACCCGCAGACTTAGGTAAGCAGACTTTGTCCCAAGCAATGCGAGCTTTTTTGTGACTTCATTTACACCATACCACATGTAGCTTCTACAATAAGCTTCAATCACTTTAATCACTTTAGCTAGCAAGGGAAAAATTTGAGCCCAATAGGATTGAACCCCAAATTGTATTGTCTGTATTAGTTGCACCCTTCCAGCATATGATAACTTTTTTGGTGTCCATGAGGTTACCTTTGCCACTATATTGTTGATGATTGGATGCCATTATATCATAGTCAACTTCTTTGTATCCAGTGGTACCCCCCGAATATTAAAAGAGGAGTTGTCCTTGAGAGTATCCCAGCAACCGACAAACTTCTTCTCTAACTTTGTTTTCCATTCCTCCACAGTATATAACACTTTTTGCTAAGTTAGCTTGTAGCCCAGAAGTAGTTTAGAATGTTGTAAAACAAGCATGTAGCCTCTGCACTGACTTTGTGTCTTCTCTGGCTAACAGTAGTAAATCCTCAGCATAGCTCAGATGAGTAACGTGTAATTTCCCACATCTAGGATGATATTTGGATCTTCTGCCTTGTTTCAAATTCATTGGTAAGTCTGCTCAAATAATCCATATAAATAACAAAGAGGAAGTGGAGATTGGATCTCCTTTCCTCAGACCTTAGCAGCATTGAAAGGTTCTACAGATTCCTCATTAAGTAGGATAGTTTAATTGATTGTTCTGACACAAGTCATTACCCATTTTATGAACTTTTCAGGGGAAGCCAATCCTTCCAAAACTTGTTCAAGGTATGTCCATTCCACAGAATCATAAGCTTTTTGTAAGTCCACCTTGATCATACATTTGGGTGATATTTGTTTCGTGCTATATGATTTGACCAACCCATGAGCCAAAAATATGTTGTCATCTATCTTTCTCGCAGGATGAAGCCTGCTTGTGCCTTTGAAATGATGTATCTCATGACTTTTTGAAGTCACCCATCAAGACTTTAGCAACTAGTTTGTACAACAGGCTATTGGTCTATAGTCTTTCACAGTATTTTGTTTTGCAATCTTTGGCAGCAAAGTTAGTGTAGTGCAATTATTGACTTTGTAGAGGACCCCTCTGGTGAAAATTCTTTCACTATCTCGTACACATCATCCTTGATGATAGGCCAGGCTTTTTTAAAAGTTGGCATTAAATCCATCAATTCCAGGTGCTTTGTGATCCCTAATTGAACATAGAGCCTTATAGATTTCTGTATGAGTTACCGTGGCATACAATTCTAACTGTTGAAGATGTGACAGTATAGGTCAATTTCTCATCATCAGCATGTTGATTCCAAGTAAAGTAGTTGCAGTTGATCCCATCAGGAATCTATAATAATCGGCAAACTCTGTTTTGATTGCTTTGGATCTTGCAATTTCATTTCGGTCAAAGAGGTAATTTCCAAAATGCGCTTCTATTGCTGTTTTTCTTTCATCACAACTATGAAGTATTTTGTGTTTGAATCTTCCAGCTTGATCCATGTAGCTCTAGATTTCTGATGCATTGCACTTCATTCTATCAATGAACACTTTTCTAGTTGTTTGATAAGCGCAAAACAGGTGTATAAAATGTTGGCTCGCTACTCGAATATAGTATAGAAAATTATCGTATCCACAAGAATTGGAGTTAAACATTATTTTCGTAGCTTCTAGTTTAATTGTTATCTAAGATGACCAACAATTGAGATTTTTGTTATTTAAACTAAAATTAACTAAAAGTCTAAACTATGGGCTAATGTCAATCGCAACAAGAGTAAGAAAGAAGACATCAAAGGGAGACGTTGATTGGATAGGTGTGAGATACTTGTTCGGGAATTAACTCCAATCGATTCACTTTTAAGGTTCAAGCGAGTCTCTAAAATTCACTCTATTATTAGTTCAAACCTTCAGTAGAAACTCCTCTCTCGATTAAGTCTTAACCTCACAATATAAACTAGGTTAAGTCAGTGAAGATATGCAAGAATCCGTAGTGGATTAGTCTTTAGGAGAACCTCTTTTGATTATCCTCCAAACTAGGTCTAAAAAATAATTCAACTAGCCTCTTTTGATTACTAGGAAGAATCAATAAGTTCAACCAACAAAATAATGCAACAACATTACACGTTATGCCTCTTTCGGTTACATAAACATGTGAATATCTGTGAAACAACTAAAACAACAAAACGATTCAATACATAAAACTAGAGTTAGTATCCACAAATAATTCTCAGAGCACCAAATCCATCAATCCCTAAGGAAGAATTACTCCATGGATATGGAGAAATTTATCACAATTAAGTTTAAGTCAAAGGAAAACATAAAACATCAAACCCTTGTCTTGAGTGAGGATGAATGGTGAAATCCTTGTGCTCTTGCTTCTCCCTCTTCTCCTTAACTTCCATAGGTCTAAATTATGTCTAAAGTCCTCATAATACCATTTTTTTATGTATATATACCATGTAGGATCAGGCGCAAACAAATACACCTTCTCCTACACGAAAACTGACACTTTTCCCGGACAAGATGTGCGCGGCCGCGCACCTGGAAGTGTGCTCGCGCACTTGACCGCGCACTTTTCACTCTGTTCGGCCTCATATGCGCGCCCAATGCGCGGCCAGTGCGCGGACGTGTACGTTGATGACGTTTTGTTGGGAATTTGGAAAACGTAAAACATAAAAGTTGTAGCCCTTTTAAATAGCTTTCCAACAATATATTATGGAGCCCAAATAGAGTTTCGAGCGAAAGTTATGTGCATTTTATTAGATACTGCTTAATATGCCCGCTCGATTCTTCGTTTCGTTCCACTATCATCCGTTGATCCCGAACTCGATCCCAACTTAATCCTTGGGATTTTACTCAGACTTCAAAGCTCCAGAATAGATTGACTTCATTCCATAATATCTTCATAGCTCGGGATCCCTCCTACAAGGTATAAAACACACAATTAGTACAAAATACTAGCAATTAAATCTCCAACTCAATTAAAGTGCAGCTAATTATAGTGTAATAATCCACTAAAACATGAGATTATAGCCTACCATTATTGTTGCAGGCACACCTTCTCTTGATTAGCCAAAGAATCAGAGTAATTGGTTTGCATTTCTTATTGGACCTCTTAAAATGTTACCCTAGCTTTGGAGATCTTCTCAGCGACTCCTTTGAACTCCTCAGAATTGAGTTGTTTGAAAGCAGGCTTCAAGTGCTTCATTTTTAGCCATACACATTTAATTTCCCACTTGCTCTATTTTTGGACCACCCTTCTTCTATAATCTGCCTGAAGTTTATATGATATGTCCATATGTTGAAGAACCTAACGGGTACTTTGATGTTGTTTTTGGAGGGTCCAAATGGTATTAATATGGGCACATGATCTGAAATAAAGGGCTCTCCAAATATAATTGTTAAATGAACATATTATGTCGTCCATTCATCATTTGCTATTGCTCTGTCCAGCATGCTACTAACTCTATCTGCTCATTGTTGTTTATTAGTCTATGTGTAATAGTCACATCTCCATGGAATTTCATTGAGTAATAAATTGTTTTAATAATTTGAGAAGTCTTGCAGTTCTGCTTAAGGTAAACGGAGATCATTATCTGTCTTGTGGGTATAAGAGTCTTCCTAGTTACGATCCGCATTGCTAGCTATATGTTGTGCTTTATTTTCTTTTACTCTAATTTTTAGAAGAGCAACGATTTTAGTATGATTGTCTTTGAGGTATTGCTTTAGCTCTTTCTACTTATACCTTTTATTGACCCCTTTAACATTCCAAAATAACCAGGTCATTGAGATAACCTAGTACCACCTCCTGTATCAGAGGCTTAACATTTACTACTCTCTGTTCCCCTTCAGGTAAAGCTTGAAATCCATTTCTTGTTGACACACCTTCATGGATTGGTCTGATATCAGAATTTCTCATTAAGTATAATCTCTCCATTTGTTTGTTAGTGGAGTGATACTCTGGTGAGTTTTGTCCAATAGTTGCACTTTTTGACTTAACTTGTATCCATCCCCATCTGCATTCTTCTCTAGTGCATATAGGACATTGTTCCCTTCGGCTATGGTATTTTTGTCTGCATGTTGCACCATTTGTTATTGTTGCCCCTATTTCAATTGATCTACTGCATGTTGTTGTTGAACTTTTGGAACCCACATTGTTAGGTCTTCTGTTGCTCTGAGTTTGCATTATCTATCCCTCATGTTTCCTCTTCCCATAATCACGGCCGATTTTTAGGCATTCAGAAAAGTACTCTAGCTTCCATTCAACTAGATAGGCTACTGAAACTGTTTACCATATGGATCTTTAACTGTAAATTTAGTAGGCAATTTCTTAGTGACATTAACCTCAATCAAAATTCTAGCATAAGACACCCTAGTTTGCTTGGTAGTGCATTGATCAACAAAAATAAGGTTGCCCAGGGCGCTGGCCATCCTACTCAAGAATTTATGCCCTAGTAATTCATAGGAAGGTTAAGGAATTCTACCAATAATGGGATTTCTGTGAGGAATTCTGCATTAAAATCAAATTTGGGATCAGTAAAACTACCAGAATGACGAGGCCTATTATCTGACACCGACCCTCTCTCATGAGCACGAACCAACTTGATCCGTCTAGAACTATCTATGGTTGTCTGGAAAGAAATATCATTCCTTGTCTCTTTGGCCATCTGAAGCCTGATAGTGTAAGTGAGCCCATCAATAAATCTCCTCATTCTCTCCTTCTCAGTAGGAAGCAAAATAGTGGCATGGAGATCTAAGTCCACAAATCGAGTCTCGTACTGGGTGTCAGTCATACTGAAAGCATCCTAGGAAGCTCAAATCTATTCAAGGACAAGGCTGAAACTTTGGAATCTCAAAGAGGGATTTTAACAAGATCTCAAGCTAAAAAGTTAGAAAACAAGGTCATTGGACTTCAGGAGCGATCAAAGAAGTTGTTAGTTGGGAGGAAGAGCATAAGGATAAAGTATATGAGTTATCTAGGTGTTTAATTATTTTATGGCCCAAATTCAAGTCCAAGAAGAGGTGAGTTATATCCCAAGAAACATCCTCTGAAGAAGGCCCATGAAGGCCTACATAAAGCACTTAATATTTGTCCAAGAAAGATACAATACATGTGCTAGATGTTGAGTGCAAGTTGGTGGCAAGTTGCTTGCAAATTTCCTTCAAGATTTTCAAGATTCTATCCAAGATTGGTTTGGGACTTATTTCATTATATTATGGGACTATATTTATTGCTTTCCTAGTTAGTTAAGGTTATATTTTCCTTTTACTATAATTTTTGGAATTACTTTACAAGAATGACTTGGTTTTTTCTTCCTAATATTTTTCTTTTCCTAAGGTAGTTGGACTTGTTGTCCAAAGTAGTTTAGGACTTTATTTCTTTATTTTTAGGTACAATTTTGTGAACCCTCTCTATATAAAGGGGTATCTTCTTTGTTTTTAGACTTAGATTATTATAGAGGATATCAATAAAAATTGTGAGATTTTTCTTGCACTCTTGTGTGTGGCTACTCTTGGATTTATTTTTCAACCTTCAAGACTCAACTTAAGGTGGTAAGATTAAACTATTTTTGAAATCTTAGATCACTTCTAGGTATTCAATAAAGGTAACAAGTTTAGTCTTATTGTTGTTCTTGTTATCTAAAGGATCGGGTTTCACAATCTATTTCTTGTTTTTAAGTCTCTACCAAAGGCGATTAAATCTTCGTTAGCTAATTGTTGTTGTTAGGATCCAACTTCAAAAATGGACTTCTTGAACTCAATATATCTTTAATTTATGTCTTCTTTTTTGTTTCTTTATTTTTCTTTTAGCTTTCGCGTGTTTCTTGGTTTTCTTTAGTAGTTCTCGGACCCCTATCGTGTTTGTATCACATACCACCCTGCTGAAGTCGCTCAAATTGCCTGCAGTACTCTTCTCTCTGGGTGACAATGATGAACTTCTCTAGAAATATCTGTGAGAACTGATCCTAGATAAGTGCATGCGGCCCAGTTGGTCTAGTCAACATGTAATCTCTCCACCATCTCCGGGCAAAACCAGTCATCTGAAATGCTGCAAAGTCGACCCCATTGGTCTGAACTATACCCATGTTGCGCAATACCTCATGGCAACGGTCCAGAAAATCTTGTGGGTCCTCAGAGGATGCACCACTAAAATGAACAGTAAAGAGCTTGGTGAACTTATCCAACCTCAACATAGCCTCAGAAGACAAAGTAGGCGTATCCCCGGCCTGTGCCGCAGCAACTGGCTGAACTACCCCAACTAGCAGGGTTGTTGTAGTTTGAAACTGGGGAGCCACCTCTTCCGGTGTGTGAGTACATGGAGTCTGTGCTCCTACCCCAACCCAAAAGACGGATGGTGCCACCAGGAATATACCATTTTGAGCCACATTCTCCATAAGGCCCACCAAGCGGACTAGAGCGTCCTGAAGCACTGGAGTGGCTATGAACCCCTCCGGGACCTTAGCTGGTCCGACAAATACAATCTGAGCTGGAACCTCCTTCTCGAAATCCACCTAAGGCTCCACTACGGGTGATGCTGCTCGAGCTCTAGGTTGAGCTCAGCCTCTACGTCTGCCTCGGCCTCTGGCGCAACTTCGGTCTCGACCTCTACCCCTAGTCATAGTTTCCACAATGGGGCTCTGGCTCATGTACGGCAGTAGATATTGTTCATGTTCTCGCCATCTGCGAGAGAATAAGAATAGAAGGGTTCAATCATCAATGATAGAATAAAATTGCACGATAAAGTAAGAAAGAAGTGACATTTTTCCTAAACTCCATAGCGTCTGGAAGATAAAATGCATACGTCTCTGTACCGATCCTCTAGAATCTGGTATGCTTGCTCGTGACTCGTGAGACCTAACCAACCTAGTGCTCTGATACCAACTTGTCACGACCCGGAATTCCCATCCTCGGGACCGTGATAGCGCCTAACATTTCACTTGCCAGGAAAGCCAACGTTAGATTAGTTTTAAGCCATTTTTAAACAAGTCCAATTTCACTGAAGTCAAATACTGAAATTACTGAGATAAAACTTAATAAAGTGTGAAAAGCCATAACACCTAAAATAACAAAATACAACCCCGAATCTGGTGTCACAAGTGCACAAGCTACTACAATAATAAGATAAAGGTCTGAATGAAAGTAAAGCCATCTGAATGAAAATACACAACTAAGATAAATTAGAAGGGGACTTCAGGGCGGCGAACGCCGAACAACAATACCTCAAGTCTCCGTACCAATAGTCAACCCGAGCAATCTATTGACCGCCGCTGGGAATCGACTCCAAAATCTGCACAAGAAGTGCACAGTAAAGTATAAGTAAACACTATGTACTCTGTAAGTGTCTATACTAACCTCGACGAAGTAGTAACAAGGCTAAGGCGGTCCACTTACAATAACATGTACACAGTATAAAATAATGATAGGAAAGAAAAATACAGAAATGAAATAAGGCAGTTAACTCATAAAAATAACTTCATCCCTAAGAAAACCAATAAATACCATAAATACCAATGCTTAGAGTCTCGTACGAAAGTATCGAAGCCAACACAATACAATAAGGAATAGAAAACACATAAACTATTGCAGCGTGCAACCCGATCACACCGTACAACACGATCCTCACTTATTCGACCATGTAAATATCAATCATAATAAATAAACATATATGTTGTGGTGTGCAACCCGATCCCACCATATAATCAGAGTCAATATCATAATTCTCTCTTATTTCACCATGTCAATCCTCCCTTATTTCACATGTTGCAGTGCGCAACCCGATCCCACCGTATCAATGTAAAATCCTTCATTTATCCACCTGCTGCGACGTGCAACCTGATCCATATATAAATTAATAAGTTTAATAAATTACAACTCAAATCAATGGAATCTCTATGATTAACGAATATGAAAACAACAATCAAGAAGCAATCTCGTACCAAATCATGAAAGGCTACAATTAATACTGAGCAACAAGACAAGTCAAATACATGATAGTTAATGCGAGAATAATAAATGACAAGTAGCAAGTTAAGGAATAGGAAGCAATTAAGGCATGTAACAATCAAGACATGGAATGCGATAATTAATGAAATACGGGTAGACATGGAAACAAGTAATTTACAATGTGTAGACACTCGTCACCTCGCATATACGCAGTTACTCATGAAAATTCACATAGCACATAGCTCAAGGATTCCTATTCCCTCAAATCAAGGTTAGACCCAACACTTACCTCACTCCGCAATAAACTCAAAATTCAACCACGACCTTGACTTTCGAATAAGCCTCCAAACTAACAAAATCTATAAAATTATCAACCAAACGATTCAAAATAAGCCTTAGAAAGTACCCACGAATGAAAGAGGTTCAATTTAGATCATTATTGAAAAAAGTCAACAAAGTCAACCCCGGGCTCGATTGGTCAAAATTCGAGATTCACACCAAAACTCAATCACCCATTCACCCCCGAGCCCAATTATGTAATTAGTTTCAAAATTCGACCTCAATTTGTGATTTAAATCCCAAATTGTCACGACCCAAATTCCCAACCTTAGTGATCGTGATGGCGTCTAACACCACACTTGCTAGGCAAGCCAATGTTAGAAGTCGATTAACTCATTTCACTTAATTAATTTCTTAAACATAAATAAATAAATTCAAGATAAACTTAATGAAAATTATTCCCAACGATATTAAAATAAAGTAAAAATAATAACCAATTAAATAAAACGAACCACGAACTAATTATATAAATAACTCTAAAACTACCCTAGGGTCTGGTGTCACAATCCACAAACGACTAAAGAATACTACAAATAATGTATGAAAGAAATAGTGTAACTGTTATGAATGATATAAAACAGTGTATGTAAATATAGGAGAAGACTCTCGGATATCTGCGAACGTCGGCAGATGTACCTCGTGTCTCCAAACGAAATCGAGTGGTCGCCCTAGAATCCTCTACTGCTGAATGGTACCTGGATCTATGCAAAAAGAGCACAGAGTGTAGTATCAGTACAACCGACCCCATGTACTGAGTAAGTGCCGAGCCTAACCTCGGCGAAGTAGTGACGAGGCTAAGTCGGGCTTCAACAATACAATCTTTAACAACGATAAATGATGAGCAACAAAGAAATCTAAACAAATAGATAATTAAGTGTTGCAACAAAATAAAATAAAATAACTCAGCTATAACCAATTCTCAAACATCTCTTCAGAGTTCCAAACTTTAACTTTGAATAATGATAGTACTAAAATATCTAAAGAGTAGTAAAATAAACATTTTAGCTTTTCCAAATTTTGATTCTCTTTTTCTTGAAAAAGCAGTAAAATATAAATGTAAATATCCTCCCTTATCACTGTCATATATTTATATTTTCCCTGTCCACCCTTATCGCAGTCATATATATTTATTACTCCTGTCCACCCTTATCACAGTCATATATATTTATTTCTTCTGCCCACCCTTATCACAGTCATATATATTTATTTATTTATTTCTCCTGTCCACCCTTATCACAGTCATATATATATATATATATATTTATTTATTTTCCCTCGTCCACCCTTATCACATTCATATATATATTTTTTTCAAACTTTCACGATTCAGGACAAGCCTTTCATAATACTTTTATTTCAGCCATTATAAATAATAAACTGCATTTTTCTCATGACTTCATCAATAACCTCTCAACCAAGAAACCAACAAGAATGTCAAAACATATGCATTTATTCCATAACACAATACCCAACCTCTCATCCATATTTATATCACGAGGAAACCAATTCAAACAACCAATACTAACAACAATTCAAAAAGGCCAAATAGTCATAGAAACAATAATGAACATGTAACAGTTAAGACAACAATCAAATAAGTGGGTAACGGAAAAAGGGATCATAATTTAGCAAACACTTTGGGTGGTGCATAGATACTCGTCACCACACCTATACACCACGCCCATGCAATTCACATAACAAACACGTGGGGAGTCCTATTCCCTCAAGCTAAAGTTAGATCAAACACTTACCTCAATTTCGCAGGGCCACTCACAACTCAATTATAGCTTTTTCTTTACAAATTCATGTCCTTTCATCTTAATCTATACAACATATTGATAATCAATGTCACTTAATGGGCCAAACTCAATATCTTTAACTTTCTAGTTTAGAGTTAAATCTTAATATCTCATACCTTAAACCATGAATTAAAGGAAAAAAAATTAATACTATCACCATCTAAACTTAATTATTCAATTAAGTTCCTATAAATTAATATTCGGATTCCAGTAATAATAATAGTATAAGTCAAAATCTAACTAAACTCAAAAGCAGAGATATGAAACTGTAGATGTAATATTAATATTAAAGCCTCAATAGATTCCATATACATATTCGGGACTAATTCATATATGATGTCTAACTATTTTAATCTATCATTATTCAGTCTATAGTTTATATATATTAATACTGTGTCTAAGAAATAGTAGTAACAAATTAGAATTATTTAATACCTTTTCCGTTGTTGCCGAAATTTCGAAATAGCAAAACTTTATTTGGCTTTCTAGTTCCAATGTCGAGCGGTCACAACAATGTTAATATGGACCACTTTTTCTAATCATCTCAAGCATTAATGATTTTTATATCAGACAATTCCGATAGCATATTATTTCCCTCCTTAGTTGCGCCGAATACCCTCTAAACTTGTAGTGGTGTCTCTTAATGAACTAGGGAACAATTGTTCAGTAATTCACTAATTTATGCGGCCCTCATCCTGGTCTTGCCCGTCACTAGCTAATGGGCTTGGCCCACTCCCAACATTATTAGATTATTATCCAATTGTTACATGACTAGCCAAATCATAAATTTGATCTATTTATAATTAATTAATTCTATATACTTCAATACACATGTAATTAATAAATCTACATGTGTATATTCATATTCCATAATTACACTCTTTGATACATAATCATGAAAACTAAAAAAATAATAATTAAATGAATAACTTAAAATCTCACTCATAAAATATCGGGTCATTACAACGCCCGAGTGCCATATTTTACTACGGACCTCCCGGGATCGTCGGAACACAGATCCGGTCCGTATACTCAAAATGTTGACCAAAGTCAACTATAATCAAATTTAAGTTCGAGAAATTATTATTTCTCATATTTTCACATAAAAGCTTTCCGGTTTCACGCCCGGACTGCGCACACAAATCGAGGTATTTAGAATTAGTCTTTTTATTGCTATTAAGCCTAGAACGGAGTCTAAATTCATAAAATGACCCCCTGAGTCATCACAATCTCCACCTCTAAAACAAACGTTCGTCGAACGGACATAGAAGATTACCCGAATTTGCAAACAAGTGTGGGTATCTACTGTGCATATCCGACTCGGACTCCCAAGTAGCTGCCTCAATGGGCTGGCCTCTCCACTGCACTCGAACTGAAGGATAACTCTTAGATCTCAATTGGCGAACCTGCCGGTCTAAAATATCTACCGGCTCCTCCTCATAAGTCAAGTCTTTTTCCAACTAGACAGAGCTGAAATCTAACACGTGGGAGGGGTCACCATGATATTTTCGGAGCATAGACACATGGAATATCGAATGAACTGAGGATAACCCTGGAGGTAATGCAATTCTATAACCTACCTCCCCCACCTTATCAAGAATCTCAAACGGACCGATATACCTAGGGCTAAACTTGCCCTTCTTCCCAAACCTCATAACACCCTTCATGGGCGACACACGAAGCAATACTCTCTCTCCAACCATGAATGCTACATCGCGAACCCTACGATCGGCATAACTCTTTTGCCTAGATTGAGCTGCACGAAGTCTTTCCTGAATAATCTTGACCTTATCTAAGGCCTCCTGGACTAAGTCTGTGCCCAATAACCTAGCCTCTCCCGGCTCGAACCATCCAACTGGCGATCTGCACCGTCTACCATATAACGCCTTGTAAGGAGACATCTGAATGCTCGACTGATAACTGTTATTATAAGCAAACTCTGCTAATGGCAGGAACTGATCCCATGAACCTCCAATGTGAATAACACAAGCGCGGAGCATGTCCTCCAACATCTGAATGGTACGCTCGGACTGCCCGTCAGTCTGAGGGTGAAATGATGTACTCAACTCCACTCGGGTACCCAACTCACGCTGAACTGCCCTCCAAAAGTGCGAAGTAAACTAAGTACCCTGATCGGAAATGATAGACACAGACACCCCATGAAGGCGAACAATCTCCCGAATATACAGCTCAGCCAACCGCTCTGAAGTACAAGTACTAGCCATAGATGTGTGGACTTGGTCGGCCTGTCCACAATAACCCAAACCACATCGAATTTCCTCTAAGTCCGTGGGACCCCAACAACGAAGTCCATAGTGATACGCTCCCACTTCCACTCAGGAATCTCTATCTGCTGAAGCAAACCATCAGGTCTCTGATGCTCATACTTTACCTGCTGACAATTTAAGCAACGAGCCACATAAGCCACAATGTACTTCTTCATCCTTCTCCACCAATAATGTTGTTTCAAATCTTGGTACATTTTTTGCTGCACCTGGGTGAATAGAATACTTGGAGCTGTGAGCCTCTTCAAGGATCAACTCACGGAGGCCATCAACATTAGGCACACACAACCTACCCCGCATCCTCAAAACGCTATCATCTCCAACTGTGACCTGCTTGGCATCGCCGTGCCGAACCGTTTCCCTAAGGATCGCCAAATGCGGGCCATCATCCTGCCGCATCTCGGATAAAATCAATTAGAGAAGACCGAGCGACAGGATAAGCTAGGACACTGCTGGGAGAAATATCCAACCTCACGAACTGATTAGCCAAAGTTTTAATGTCTGAAGCAAACAGTCTATTGCCAACTGGGATATACGCAAGACTGCCCATACTCACCGCCTTTCTACTCAATGCATCGGCCACCACATTGGCCTTCCCCAGGTGATACAATATAGTGACATCATAATCTTTTAACAACTCTAACCACCTCCGCTGCCTCAAATTTAGATCTTTCTGCTTGAATAAGTACTGGAGGCTGCGATGGTCAGTAAAAATCTCACACGGCACGCCATAAAGATAGTGCCTCCAAATATTCAAAGCATGCACAATAGCTGCCAACTCTAAATCATGAACAAGGTAATTCTTCTCATGGACTTTCAACTAACGAGACGCATATGCGATCACCCTGCCATCCTGCATCAACACTGCTCCAAGGCTAACTCGAGAAGAATCACAATACACTATGAAAGAACCCGAATCTGATGGTAATACCAACACCGGTGCTGAAGTCAAGGATGTCTTGAGCTTCTGAAAGCTCGCCTCGCACTCATCTGACCATTTGAATGGGGCACCTTTATGAGTCAATTTAGTCATTGGGGCTGCTATGGATGAAAACCCCTCCACAAAACGACGGTAGTAACCGGCCAAACCTAAGAAACTCCTAATTTCCGTGGTTGTGGTGGGTATAGGCCAATTCTCGACTGCTTCTACCTTCTTAGGATCAACCTGAATGCCCTCAGCCGGTACGATATGACCCAAAAAGGCTACTGAATCTAACGAGAACTCACATTTTGAAAACTTGGCGTACAATTAATTATCTCTCAAAGTTTGAAGAGCTATACGGAGATGCTGCTCATGCTCTTCCCGAATGCGGGAGTATATAAGAATGTCATCAATGAACACGATCACAAAAGAGTCTAGATGGGGCTTGAAAACCCGATTCATTAAGTCCATAAAAGCCGCTGGAGCATTAGTCAGCCCAAAAGACATCACCAAAAATTCATAGTGCCCATACCTCGTACGAAAGGCTGTCTTAGGGATATCGGAAGCCCTAATCTTCAGCTGATGGTAGCCTAACCTCAACTCAATTTTCGAAAACACGCTAGCACCCTGAAGCTGATCAAATAGGTCATCAATTCTCGGCAACGGATGTTTATTCTTAATAGTAACTTTATTCAGCTGCATGTAGTCTAGGCACATTCTCATTGACCCATCCTTCTTCTTTACAAACAAAACCGGTGCACCCCAAGGCGAGACACTGGGTCTTATAAAACCCTTGTCTAGTAAGTCTTGCAACTGTTCTTTCAACTCTTTCAATTCTGGTGGGGCCATCCGGTATGGAGGAATAGAAATGGGTTGAGTGCCTGGAGCCACATCAATACATAAATCAATATCCCTGTCGGGCGGCATACTTGGCAGGTCTGCAGGAAATACCTCAGGAAATTCACGCACGATAGGAACTGACTCTATAGAAGAAACCTCAGCATCAGAATCACGAATATGAGCCAAATAAGCCAAGTACCCTTTATCTACCATGCGACGATCCTTAGCATATGAAATTACCCGGCTGGGAGCACGACTAATAGTCACTTTCCATTCTAATCGAGGCAATCCCGGTAACGCTAAAGTAACTGTCTTGGCATGACAATCCAAAATGGCATAATAGGGCGACAACCAATCTATGCCCAATATAATATCAAAGTCAACCATGTCTAGAAGCAAAAGATCAACACTAGTTTCAAGGCCTTCAATCACTACCACGCACGAACGATACACTCGATCTACTACAATAACATTCTCCACTGGTGTAGACACATAAACGGGAACACTCAAGGGATCACAGGGCACATTCAAATACTATGGAAAATAGGATGAAACATAGGAATAAGTAGACCATGGATCAAACAAAACAGAAGAAGCTCTATCACAAACTAAGATGATACATGTGATAACAACGTCGGAGGATTCTGCCTCAGGCCTAGCTGGAAAAGCATATAGTCGGGGCGGAGCCCCACCACCCTGAACCACACCTCTGGGAGGACCTCCACCTCTAGCTATCTGTCCTCCACCTCTAACATTCTGGCCTCTACCTCTGACTACCTGACCCCTACCCCTTGCTGGCTGGGCAAGTGGTACTGCAGCGGGTGCCGGAACTACGAGAACCATGATGCTGAAACTGATTGCCTGCATATTTCGGACAAGTCCTCCGAACATGCCCAAATTCACCACACTCGAAACATCCCTCCTGATAAGTATGCTGACCCGAATGAACCGGCTAACCACGATGAATACTCTGCAGAGGGGGTGCTCTAATAGGAGCCGATGGAGCACTGTAGACTGGCTGAGCATAAGGAGGTGCATAAGAACCATGATCCCCAGAATTACCATGTGAAACCTGTAGCGCTGAGTGGAATGGCCTGGATGAATGGCCTCTGCTAAATGAAGTCCCGCCTCCAGATGAGGCACTACTGAAAACACCGGAATGTCGAGGTCTCTTGTCGGACCCCTAACCTCCCATCCCAAGAACAGACTCAACCCTCCTAGCTATATTAGCCGCATCCTGAGGAGAAATCTCGGACCCTGTCTCCTTGGCCATCTGCAACCTGATGGGCTGAGCAAGGCCATCAATAAAACGTCTGACCCTCTCCCTCTTTGTGGGCAATATAAGAATAGCATGTCTAGCCAGATCTACAAAACGAGTCTCGTACTGAGTCACAGTCATGGTACCCTGGTGAAGTCGCTCAAACTGACGACGTTTATCCTCTTGAGAAGTGACAGGTAAGAACTTCTCCAAAAAGAGATGAGAGAACTGATCCCAAGTCAGGGCAGGTGATCCAACCGGCCTAGTCAACAAGTAGTCTCTCCACCATTTCTTGGCAGAACCAGTCATCTGAAAAGTCGCAAAATTGACATCATTGGTCTCCAAAATACCCATATTACACAACACCTCATGACAACTATCCAGATATTCCTGAGGGTCTTCTGAAGTAGCACCACTGAAATGGACAGGAAATAGCTTAATGAACCTGTCAAGTCTCCACAAAGCATCCGATGACATGGCTGCCCCATTAGCGGGCGGTACTGCTGCAACTGGCTGAATTACCCCAACGGGATTAGCCACTGGAGTCTGAACCTGAGGAGTAGTTTGAGCTGGAGTGTGGGTAGTAGGAGTCGGTACCCCTCCTCCAGGCTGAGATACAGCAGCTGCAATAGGGAATGTGCCAGTCTGGGCCACACTCTCCATGAGGCCCACTAAACTGACCAAAGCATCCTGAAGAACCAGGGTAGCAATAAACCTCTCGGGGACCTGAGCTGGTCCAGCGGGAACAGTCTGAGCCGGAACCCCCTCACCAATCTCAATCTGGGGTCCCGCAGCTGTGGCTGCTGCCCGAGCAACGGGCTGAGTCCTGCCCCTGCCTCGGCCTCTGCCTTGGCCTCGGCCTCTGCCCCTAGTAGGAGCTACTGCTGCTGGAGATCCAAAATTTTGGTTAGCGGAAGATGCAGCACGTGTTCTCGCCATCTGCGAGAGAATAGAAGAATCCAAATCAGTATTCGAGATACAAGAATCGCACGATAGAATAGAAATAAAATGGAGTTGTTTCCTAACTCAATAGCCTCTGAGAGATAAGTACAGACGTCTCCGTACCGATCCATCAGACTCTACTAAGCTTGTTCGTGGATTGTAAGACCTAAGTAAACCTAGTGCTCTGATACCAACTTGTCACGACCCAAATTCCCAACCTTAGTGATCATGATGGCGCCTAACACCACACTTGCTAGGCAAGCCAATGTTAGAAGTCGATTAACTCATTTCCCTTAATTAATTTCTTAAACATAAATAAATAAATTCAAGATAAACTTAATGAAAATTATTCCCAACGATATTAAAATAAAGTAAAAATAATAACCAATTAAATAAAATGAACCACGAACTAATTATATAAATAACTCTAAAACTACCCAAGGGTCTGGTGTCACAATCCACAAACGACTAAAGAATACCACAAATAATGTCTGAATGAAATAGTGTAACTGTTATGAATGATATAAAACAGTGTATGTAAATATAGGAGAAGACTCTCGGATATCTGCGAACGTCGGCAGATGTACCTCGTGTCTCCAAACGAAATTGAGTGGTCACCCTAGAATCCTCTACTGCTGAATGGTACCTGGATCTGTGCAAAAAGAGCACAGAGTGTAGTGTCAGTACAACCGACCCCATGTACTGAGTAGTGCCGAGCCTAACCTCGGCGAAGTAGTGACGAGGCTAAGTCGGGCTTCAACAATACAATCTTTAACAACGATAAATGATGAGCAACAAAGAAATCTAAACAAATAGATAATTAAGTGTTGCAACCAAATAAAATAAAATAACTCAGCTATAACCAATTCTCAAACATCTCTTCAGAGTTTCAAACTTTAACTTTGAATAACGATAGTACTAAAATATCTAAAGAGTAGTAAAATAAACATTTTAGCTTTTCCAAACTTTGATTCTCTTTTTCTTGAAATATCAGTAAAATATAAATGTAAATATCCTCCCTTATCACTGTCATATATTTATATTTTCCCTGTCCACCCCTATCGCAGTCAAATATATTTATTTCTCCTGTCCACCCTTATCACAGTCATATATATTTATTTATTTATTTCTCCTGTCCACCCTTATCACAGTCATATATATATATTTATTTATTTTCCCTCGGGCACCCTTATCACAATCATATATATATTTATTTCAAACTTTCACGATTCAGGCCAAGTCTTTCACAATACTTTTATTTCAGCCATTATAAATAATAAACTGCATTTTTCTTATGACTTTATCAATAACCTCTCAACCAAGAAACTAACAAGAATGTCAAAACATATGCATTTATTCCATAACACAATACCCAACCTCTCATCCATATTTATATCACGAGGAAACCAGTTCAAACAACCAATACTAACAACAATTCAACAAGGCCAAATAGTCATAGAAACAATAATGAACATGTAACAGTTAAGACAACAATCAAATAAGTGGGGAACGGAAAAAGGGATCATACTTTAGCAAACACTTTGGGTGGTGCATAGATACTCGTCACCACACCTATACACCACGCTCATGCAATTCACATAACAAACAAGTGGGGATTCCTATTCCCTCAAGCTAAAGTTAGACCAAACACTTACCTCAATTTCGCAGGGCCACTCACAACTCAATTATAGCTTTTCCTTTACAAATTCATATCCGTTCATCTCAATCAATACAACATATTGATAATCGATGTCACTTAATGGGCCAAACTCAATATCTTTAACTTTCTAGTTTAGAGTTAAATCTTAATATCTCATACCTTAAACCATGAATTAAAGGAAAAGAAATTAATACTATCACCATCTAAACTTAATTATTCAATTAAGTTCCTATAAATTAATATTCGGATTTCAGTAATAATAATAGTATAAGTCAAAATCTATCTAAACTCAAAAGCAGAGATATGAAACTGTAGATGTAATATTAATATTAAAGCCTCAATAGATTCCATATACATATTCGGGACGAATTCATATATGATGTCTAACTATTTTAATCTATCATTATTCAGTCTATAGTTTATATATATTAATACTGTGTCTAAGAGAATAGTAGTAACGAATTAGAATTATTTAATACCTTTTCCGTTGTTGCCGAAATTTCGAAATAGCAAAACTTTATTTGGCTTTCTAGTTCCAATGTCGAGCGGTCACAACAATGTTAATATGGACCACTTTTTCTAATCATCTCAAGCATTAATGATTGTTATATCAGACAATTCCGATAGCATATTATTTCCCTCCTTAGTTGCGCCGAATACCCTCTAAACTTGTAGTGGTGTCTCTTAATGAACTAGGGAATAATTGTTCAGTAATTCACTAATTTATGCGGCCCTCATCCTGGTCTTTCCCGTCACTAGCTAATGGGCTTGGCCACTCCCAACATTATTAGATTATTATCCAATTATTACATGACTAGCTAAATCATAAATTTGATCTATTTATAATTAATTAATTCTATATACTTCAATACCCATGTAATTAATAAATCTACATGTGTATATTCATATTCCATAATTACATTCTTTGATACATAATCATGAAAACTAAAAAAAAAATAATTAAATGAATAACTTAAAATCTCACTCATAAAATATCGGGTCATTACAATGCCCGAGTGTCATATTTTACTGCGGACCTCCCGGGATTGTCGGAACACAGATCCGGGTCCGTATACTCAAAATGTTGATCAAAGTCAACTATAATCAAATTTAAATTCCAGAAATCATTATTTCTCATATTTTCACATAAAAGATTTCCGATTTCACGCTCGGATTGCGCACACAAATCGAGGTATTTATAATTAGTCCTGTTATTGCTATTAAGCCTAGAACGAAGTCTAAATTCATAAAATGACCCCCTGAGTCATCACACAAATTTACAAATATCCCTAACCCAAATTCGGGCTTTTCAACAGGCGAAGAAAGGCCTCACCAAACACTTCATGCCCAAAGGAAGAAGCAATCGAGTCACGAGGAAATGAATAGTGATGCAAGTCTTCATCAAAGCTCACACGCTACCCATCTTAGTGGGACTAGTCTAAAAATCTTTCACTTACTCGGTTTTTTTGCGGGAAGGCCCTTCTAGAATTGAGTTTAACGTTCCTTTATGACTTTCCCGATCGGCGTCTGGGGTCAGTAGCTGGGCTCCGAGGAATTACTACCACGACTACTATCCACCCGAGCCCAAAGAAGGAAAATAGCAGACTAAAGCGAGGAGTTCATTAGCCATACATAGTTAGGGAAATCCCTAATTTCTACCATGAAAATCCTATATTTGATGTTGAAATCTTATGAAATGTAATAGATAATTGAAAAAGTAGATTAAAACCACTTACCAAGGAATTCAGGAAGAATCCTTTCTTGGGAAAATCTCCCCTAGGGTGTTTAGGGTTGAGAGTTTGAAAGAAATGAGCTAATTCCGTTTTTCCCTTTCATATCCAGCTGCAGTTATCGCATTAGAGATACATAGTTCGCAATTGCGATGACCGCAATTATGATCAACCCTTCGCAAATGTGAAAGTCTCTAAGCATGTTGTCATTGCAAATGCGAACTAAGGCTGCTGAAAATGCAAATAATCGACTCACAAATACGAGTCTCCCTCAATCCTTCCTTAGTCACAAACGCGACTCAAAATTTTGCAAATGCGAACCTGCCCCTTTTGCATTTGCGGAATTCACTTTGCAAAAACCAAGCTAACCCAGCCCCCACCATCTTCGCATATGCGAGCTTGACCCCACATTTGCGATCAGGTCCTCGAAAATGCGAGATCTTCAGACCTGATGCACCAGCACTCTTTTAAGTTCAAAAACCACTATGTGGCCTATCCTAAACTCACCCGAGCCCCTCGGAATCCAAAAATAATATGCACACAAGTGTAAAAACATCGTACGAACTCGGTCGCTCGATCAAAACTCCAAAATAACGCCTAGAACTATGAATCGGACACCAAAACGAATGAAATTTTCTATGCAACTTAAGAACATGAAATTTCTCAACCGAATGTCCGTATCACGTCATCAACTCCATTTTGCAGCAAATTTTGTAGACAAGTCATAAATATAGTAATGAACTCATACCAAGTTCCGGAACCAAAATCGGAATCTGGTAGTAACATAGTCAAACTGCGGTCAAACTTGGAACTTCTTTAAACCTTTAACCTCAAGTTTTCAAAAAATTATGATAAATAAGTTATGGACTTTCGAATTCGATTCTGGGCACACGCTCAAGTTCCAAACCACGATACAGACCCACCGAGACCGTCAATACATGTCAACTCAAATGAGTGTTGAGGCACGATTTCACATTTTCATAAATTTTTCACTTAAAACCCCTCTAGAAAAAAACACTGACTGTGAACGCAAACCGGGGAAGGCTAAACGGAACTATTCGAGGTTTTGAAACATAGAAATGAGGGATAAAACTGAAAATGACCTTTTGGGTCATCACATTCTCCACCTGTAAAACAAATGTTCGTCCTCGAATGGACATAGAAAAGTACCTATACTGGTAAAATGTGTGGATATCTTCCTTGCATGTCCAACTCGAACTCCCACGTGACGGCCTCGATAGGCTGACCTCTACTCTGCACTCGAACTGAATGATAACTCTTAGACCTCAACTGTCGGACCTGCCGGGCTAGAATAGCAATCGACTCCTCCTCATAAATCATATCCTTGTCCAATTGGATTGAGCTGAAATCTAACAAATGGGACGGATCACCGTGATACCTCCGGAGCATGGACACGTGGAACACCGGATGGACTGCTGATAAACTAGGTGGCAATGCGAGCTTGTAGGTCATCTCACCCAATCTCTTAAGAATCTCAAAGGGTCCGATGTACCTAGGGCTCAACTTGCCCTTATTTCCGAACCTCATCACACCCTTCATTGGTGGAACGCGGAGCAATACCCTCTCTCTAACCATGAATGCAACATCACGAGCTCTACGGTCGACATAACTCTTCTTCCTAGACTGAGCGGTTCAAAGTCAATCCTGAATAATTTTGACCTTATATATCCAAGGCATCCTGTGCCAAATCTGTACCCAACCTCCAAGCCCCCCCCCACTCGAACCATCCAACTGGCGAACGACACCGCCTCCCGTATAATGCCTCATAAGGAGCCATCTTAATGCTCAATTGGTAGATGTTGTTATAGGGAACTCCGCAAGCAGCAAGAACTAATCCCAAGAACCCCCGAATCCGCAACACAAGCGCGAAACTTATCCTCGTATATCTGAATAGTGCGCTCGGACTATCCGTCCGTCAGGGGATAAAATGATGTACTCAACTCGACCTGTGTGCCCATATCACGTTGTACAACTCTCGAGAAGTGCAAGGTGAATTGCATACTTCGATCAGAAATGATATACACGATCAGAAGTGCGACGGATCACGGCACACCGTGAAGATGGACGATCTTGCAGATGTAGATCTCAGCTAACCGCTCTAAAGAATATGAAAATGCCACTAGAATGAAATGTGCCGACTTGGTCAACCTGTCCACAATGACCCATATTGCGTCGAACTTCGTCTGAGTCTGTGGGACTCCAACAACACAATCCATAGTAATACACTCCCACTTGCACTCAAGAATCACTAGCTTCTGAAGCAAACCACCAGGCCTATGATACTCGTACTTAAATTGCTGACAATTTAGACACCGAGCTGCATATGCAACTATATCCTTTTTCAACCTCCTCCACCAATAATGCTACCGCAAGTCTTGATACATCTTGGCGGCACCTAGATGAATAGAATACCGCTAAACTGTGGGCCTCCTCAAGAACCAACTCACAAAGGCCATCCCTATTGGGCACACAAATAAGACCCTACATCCTCAAAACCCCATCATCTCCAACAGTAACCTGCTTGTCACCACTGTGCCGCACCGTGTCCTTAAGGACTAGCAAATGGTGATCATCATGCTGAGGCTCTCTGATTCGCTCATACAAGGAAGACCGAGCGACTGTGCAAGCTAGAACCCGACTGGGCCTTGAAATATCTAACTGTTGGCCCAAGAAAGGAAATAGTTTTGAAGATTGACAAAGGAACTCCGAGATGAACCGGGTCCATCATAAGTGACATAAACGAGCAGATTCAAAGGCACATGAGATACACATGCAGGGAGATAAATGTATTTTGGTGAAATTGAGATATTTTCTGATCGAAAAGATTGCAAAAACGAAATTGGAGAAGGACTCCTTATTCAATAAGAATAGAATCTAAGATAAGGAAGGATTTAGGAGTTGCGTTTGACTAGAACTCTTTCACCAAGGAAGAGTAGCATTAGGATTCTAGTTAATTCCTTATATACTAAATCCTATATATATTGCAGAATGTTCTTATTGTACAGAGATGCACAAAAACTGAAATTTATCAAGAATTGAGAGCAAAATTCGTGAAGAAATTTTGCAAGCAGTTCGAGCCAAATTGGAGAGTGCAAATCTGGAGCTACTTGAACCAGCTAGCAGAACCAGTTCCATCTGTTGTCTTTTAGTCTAGTTTATTTGTAGTAGGTGATTACAAATTGTACCTTTCAGCTTTATCTAGAAGCAATTGTAATAGGAACTGAGTGTTCAAGTGATAGTTAACTTGAAGTTTGTCGCAAATAGCTAGAGGCTAGTTTTCCACAAAGGGTTAGAGTTAATCCTTAGGTTTACAAAAGAGTTTATTTTGTAAATGTTGTTTGGCTCATTGATTTAGTGAAGAGTTTGGAGAAAATCCTACTGGGAAGTAGGTCGTGGTTTTTTCACCTTTTGAGCCAGGTGTTTTCCACGTAAAATTGTTGTGTTCTTTAAATTCTGCATTTATTAATCCGCAAACTGTAGGAGTTGGAACACATAGAAGAACTTGGTCCTTCTATAACTATAGCACTCGAAAATAGGACACCACACAAATCACCCCCCCCCCTCTTGTGTGGTATTGACGTTTAGAACATCACTAACTTCACGAACTAATTGGCCAAAGCCTGAACAACTGTTGCAAGCTTTGTCTCACAAACTGGAATATACGCAAGGCTACCCATACTCACAACCTTTCTACTCAAGGCATCGACCACCAGATTGGCCTTCCCCAGATGATACAAAATGGTGATATCATAGTCTTTCAATAGCTCCAACTACCTTCTCTGCCTCAAGTTGAGATCTTTTTGCTTGAACAAATACTGTAGACTTTGATGATCCGTGAATACCTCACATGACACGCCGTAAAGATAGTGCCTCCAAATATTCAGTGCATGCATAATGCTTGCCAACTCTAAGTCATAAACATGGTAATTCTTCTTATGAACATTCAACTGCCGCGAGGCATATATAATCACCCTGCCATCCTGCATCAATACAACACCGAGCCTAATATGAGATGCATCACAATACGCCATGTAAGATCCTGAACTGGTGGGCAACACCAACACTAGCGATGTAGTCAAAGCAGTCTTGAGCTTTTGAAAGCTCAACTCACACTCTTCCGACCATCTGAATGGGGCACCCTTCTGGGTCAATCTAGTAAATGGGGCAGCTATGGATGAAAACCCCTCCACAAATCGGCGATAATAACTCGGCAAACCTAGAAAACTCCGGATCTCTATAGCTGAAGTATGTCTAGTCCAGTTCTGAACTGCCTCAATCTTCTTAGGATCCACCTTTATGCTCTCTGCCGATACAACATGTCCCAAAGGGCGACTAAGTCTAACCAAAACTCACACTTTGAGAACTTGACATATAACTGGCTATCTATCAGAGTCTGAAGTACAACTCGAAGATGTTGCTCATGCTCTTCTCGATTGTGGGAGTATATCAAGATGTCATTAATGAATACAACCACAAAAGAATCCAAGTAGGGATTGAACACCCGGTTCATCAAATCCATAAATGTTGCTTGGGCATTTGTCAACCCAAATGACATCACTAGGAACTCATGCCCATACCAAGTTCGGAAATTCGTCTTAGGGACATCGGATGCCCTAATCTTCAACTTATGGTAATCAGACCTCAAATAAATCTTTGAAAACACCGTGGCACCCTGAAGCTGACCAAATAAGTCATCAATCCTCTCACAGATACTTGTTCTTGATAGTGACCTTGTTCTACTGCTGATAGTCTATACACATCCTCATCGACCCATCCTTTTTCTTCACGAACAACACTGGCACACCCCAGGGCGAGACACTAGTTCTAATGAATACCTTATCAAGAAAATCATGCAACGACTCCTTCAACTCCAGCGGGGCCATACGTTATGGCGGAATAGAAATAGGCTGAGTGTCCGAAGCCAGATCAATACAAAAATCATTATCCTTGTCGGGTGGCATCCCCGACACGTCTGCAGGAAACATCTCTGGAAACTCATGAACAACTAGCACTGAATTTATGGAAGGAACCTCCGCACTAGAATCACGGACATAGGCCAAATAAGACACCCCTTCTCAACCATGCGTCGAGCCTTCACATAGGAGATAACCCTGCTGGTAGAATGGCCACGAGTCCACCGCCACTCTAATCGAGGCAACCCCGGCATGGCTATGGTCTCCGTCTTCGTGTGACAGTCCAATATAGCATGATAAGGTGACAACCAATCCATACCCAAGATAACATCAAAATCTACCATATCAAGAAGTAGGAGATCTGCGCTAGTCTCAAGACTCCCAATAGTAATCACACACGAGCGATAGACACGATCTACAATAATAGAATCTCCCACAGGCGTGGACACATACATAGGAGCACTCAAAGAATCATGAGTCCCAACCAGATATGAAGCAAAATTGGATGACACGTAGGAATAAGTAGATCCCGAGTCAAATAAAATGGAAGCATCTCTATGGAAAACTCGAACAATACATGTGATAATGGCGTCAGATGACTCGTCCCCAGGCCTAACTGGGAACGCATAGCATTAGATCTGGGACCACCACTCTGAAGGCCTCTAGCTGGCTGGCCTCCACCTTTAACGGCATGACCCCCACCTCTGGCTACCTGACCCCTACCTCTAGCTGGATGAGCAGGCGATGGAGAAATCGGTGCCGGAACCATGGCACGAGAACTCTATTGTGGCATGACGTCCAATAATCTCGGATAGGACCTCCTGATGTGCCCAATACATCCACACTCAAAACACCCATCCTGCTGATGTGGCTGCTAAAACTAAAGCTTACCCGGATGGGCCGGATAACCACGGTGATAGCTCTGAATTAGAGGTGCACTGATAGGAGTTGATGGTGCGTTGTAGGCTGGCTAACCAGAGTAAGGCACATAAGGACCACGACTCCCTAAAGCACTGAAGAAATGTCTTGGGAGTTTGGCCCCTACCATAAATACCCCTGCCTCCAAATGAGGCACCACTAAAACTTCCGAAATGACGAGGCCTCTTATCTAACATCGACCCTCTTTATTGAGTACGAACCAACTCGATCTGTCTAGCAATATCTACGACCATCTGGAAAGACATATCACTCCCTGTCTCCTTGGACATCTGAAGCCTGATAGTGTACGTGATCCCATAAATAAATCTCCACGCTCTCTCCTTCTCAGTAGGAAGCAAGATAGTGACATGGCGAGCTAAGTCCAAAATCGAGTCTCGTACTAGGTGACAGTCAAACCACCTGCTGAAGTCGCTCAAACTGCATGTGGTACTCTTCTCTCAGGGTGATAGGGATGAACTTCTCTTGAAATAGCTGTAAGAACTTATCCCAGGTAAGTGCAGGCGACCCAGCCGGTCTAGTCAACATACACTTTACAATAACATGTATACCTTGTAAAATAATGACAGGAAAGGAAAATACGGAAACGAAATAAGGCACTTAACTCATAAAATAACTCCATCCTCAAGAAAACCAGTAAATACCAGAAATACCAATCCTTAGAGTCTCGTACAATAGTACCGAAGCCAACACAATACAATAAGGAATAGAAAACACATAACTTGTTGCGGCGCGCAACCTGATCCCACCGAACAATATGATCCTCCCTTATTCCACCATGTAAATATCAATAACAATAAATAAATATATATGTTGCGGCTTGCAACCCAATCCCACCATATAATCAGAGTCAATATCATAATTCTTCCTTATTTCACTTGTTGCAGCGTGCAACCCGATCCCACCATATCAATATAAATCCTCTCCTTTTTTGCATGTTGTGGCGTGGAACCCGATCCATAAATAAATGAATAAGTGCAATCAATCTAACAACTCGAATCACAAGAATCTCTACGATTAATGAATACAAAAGTAACAAATCAATAAGGAATCTCGTACCAAATTATGAAAGGATACAATGATTATTGAGCAACAAGACAAGTCAAATATATGACAATTATATGGCACAAGTACGATAATTAAGGCAAGTATCAATTAAGAATGGGAGCATGTAAGAGATTTATATTTATAATGCGAGAAGAATAAATGACAAGTAGCAAGTTAAGGCATAGGAAGCAATTAAGACATGTATTAATCGAGATATGGAATGCTATAATTAATGAAATACGGGTTGACCTGGAAAAAAGTAATTGACAGCGTATAGACACACGTCACCTTGCATATACGTCGTTACTCATGAAAATTTACATAGCACATAGCTCAAGGGTTCATATTCCCTCAAATCAAGGTTAGACCCAACATTTACCTCGCTCCGCAATCACCTCTAAAATCAACCACGACCTTGAACTTCAAACAGGTCTCCAAACCAACCAAATCTAGCAAATTATCAACCAAACGATTCAAAATAAGATTTAGAAACTACCCATGAATAAAAGAGGTTCAACTTAGATCATTATTGAAAAATTCAACAAAAGTCAACCCCGAGCCCACTTGGTCAAAACCTGAGATTTAGATCAAAACCCAATCACCCATTCACCCTCGAGCCCGATTATGTAATTAGTTTCGAAATCCGACATCAATTCGAGGTCTAAATCCCAAATTTACAAAAATTCTTAATTCTACCCAAATCCCTAACTTCTACCATGAATATCCTAGATTGATGTTGAAATCTTATGAAATGTAATGGGTAATTGAAAAGAAGTAGATCACTTACCAATAAATTTAGGAAGAAAATTTCTTAGGAAAATTGCCTCTACGGTGTTTAGGGTTAAGAGTTTGAAAGAAATGACCTAATTCCCGTTTTTTTCCTCTTTTAACCGACTGCAGTTATCGCAATTGTGATGACCGCAATTGCGATCAACCCTTCGCAAATGCGAAAAATCTCTGAGCATGTAGTCACCGCAAATTCGACAGTTTTGTCTACCTTAGTCATTCTTTAGTCGCAAATGCGACTCAAAAGTTTGCAAATACGAACCTGCACCCTTCTTATCGACGGACTTCACTTCGAAAACGCGAAGCTGACCCATCCCCCACCATCTTCGCATTTTCGTGGCTCGCATTTGTGACCAGGTCCACGCAAATGCGCGATCTACAAACCCGATGCACCAACACTCTTCTAAGTTCAAAAATCACTTAGTGGTCTATCCGAAACTCACCTAATCCCCTCGAACTCCAAACCAAATATTCACTCAAGTGTAAAAATATCATACGAACTCGCTCACGTGATCAAAATACCAAAATAACACCTAGAACTACGAATCGGACACCAAAACGAATGAAATTTTCAATGAGATTTAAGAACGTGAAATTTCTCAACCAGACGTCCGAATCACGTCAAATCAACTCTGTTTTGCACCAATTTTGCAGACAAGTCACAGATACAGTAATGAACTCATAACCAAGTTTTGGACCCGAAATCCGAACCCAGTAGAAACAAAGTTAAACTACGGTCAAACTTGGAATTTCTTTAAACCTCTAGTTTTCAACAAATTATGATAAATCAAGTTAGGGACTTTTCGAACTCGATTTCGGGCATACACCCTAGTCTCAAATCACGATATGGACCCACGGGACCGTTAAAATACTGATCCGGATCCGTTTGCTCAAACCGTTTACCGAAGTCAACTCGAATGAGTTTTAAGGCACGGTTTCACATTTTCATCAATTTTTCACATAGAAACCATCCGGAAAAAGGCACAGACTGCGGACACAAATTGAGAAAGGCTAAACGGAATATTCGATGTTTCGTAACACAAAATTGATGGCTACCTATCAGGTCATCACGTGACTACACATGCTTCATTCTTTTTCACATTGGATATTTTGTACAAAAAAAGTCAGTCTAGTTCACAAAGTATTTTATATTCACACAGAGTACAAAAACAAATCGCACCCTAAAGTGTATGATGTAGACGGCCGAATATCCCGTACATTTTAGGTAAAGAGTAAGACCATGCACATGCAATGGAGGCCATAGGATGTCTCTTTCTCAAGTTTTCTGCGGAATAACCCAATTGCCTTAACAAACAGCAATCTACATTCTTGACAGTATTTACATCAAAGATAATATATATTAGTAAGTGTGTGATGCAGCAAAAAATAAGACTTTAATTTAGGGGACCATAAACTCCCCATACCTTTTGTTCCCAACAAAAATTTAAATTAAAGAAATTCATCATAGCCACATGATCACATGTGATGGGGATGGGATGCCCATATCACTTCCTTTCTCATTGTTCTTTTTCTTCTTTTATTTCTCCCCTTTATAATAAAACTTTAGCTAATCCTTTAAAAGAATTTAAATTATATGTACTGATTGTATGAAATATCATGCTTACTACAATATTATTGACGATATATTTTCTTTAGTTTCTATGTTATATATTATATTTTGTTATAGCCAGTCACCTAGTATTATACTTGACCTAAATTTGTAAAAATAGTATAAAATACCAGCATATGACTTTTACACTTTTTAAAGAGAAATCAAATTATGTACTCTAACAGTTTTAACAAATTTTCACACAATCATTGTAGTTTTATGTATTGTACTTGTAGGTTATTTACCATGTTATGGAGGTTATACCCACCTTTGTCATGAAAATTACTCTATATTGACTCTTAAATGATTTGAAGTGTAAAATTTGTTTAATCTGTTTAGCAAATTTTAACTGATTGTAGCAAGTTATTAACTTGAAGAGGAGCAATGGTAAAGTCGTTTCTATGTGACCTATAGATCACGGTTTCGAGCCAAAGAAGCGGTCATTAATGGTTTCATAAGAATAGGATGCTTACGTCTCATCTCTTGAATTGCAGCTCTTCCTCGAACCTTACGTAAATGCGAGATACCTGATGCATCAGGCGTAACTTTCTTTAGCAAGTTAATTATATACTTCATTTTCTATATTGTATATTTTTATTTGGTATGAATAATTACATATACTGTTGTAACTTGTCAGCTTAGAAATAATATATACACGGTTGGAATAGATGGATTTTGTTTGTTTTCAAGATTTATGAGCCATCTAACATAGGGGTATGCTACCCCACTGCGCACTCACAAAATAAAGAAAGAAAGCAGACATTATATTAATTTATGTGGGCAAAATGAACCCTACTTTCTTCCCCCTCTATAAAGCTGGTTTCACAAATTATATATGCTACTGTGGTCCTTCTACACATTTGTTTCATTATCTCAATTCTCTCCATTCTCTCCATTTTCCTCTCTCTTTTTTGTACTGTGTTTTCTTCTACAATTCCTTCTTCCTCTTTCACAACAACAACAAACCGAGTGTAATCCTATCAGTAGGGTTTCAGGATGATATTATGTACGCAGACCTTATACCTACCTTGTGAAGGTAGAAAGAAAGATGTTGTTTCCGATAACGCTCGGCTCAGATGAAGTCCTAGTCATGCTTTTCCACAGCTTTCTTGAACTTCTTCTAGCTAAATTTTGATCTCTCTTTAGGCAATTGTGGACAGTTTTATATTTGAGAGATGAGATTTAAAGCTTTAAAAGTCCAAGAAAGCTGTGGGAAAATATGGCAAGTTTAGGACTTTTATTTTCCGTATGGAGTTCAAGAGATCTGCATTTTCATGGTAAAAAATTTCTTAAAATTGTCTTGTCGTTTAATTTCCTCTCTGTTTTTTCCTCTTTAAATTGTTCATGAGTTAAACAACTCCATAATTTGGCATACTTTATGTGAATTCTCTAAGTACCTATAACACTTAATTATAGCAAATTCAAATTTAGAGAAGAATTATGGTTTTTAATTAAATTTTTATGATTAGTTATGAAAAACTAGATCCACATTTTTCTTTAACTTTTGTATATTTAAGTTATGGAAGGCTGTCGTAATTTTTTTTCTTCTTTTCCTTCTTGAAAAATGTAAAAGGAGAAAATTTTGGATTTTCTCATTTTCTACATTCATATATATATATATATATATATATATATATATATATATATATATATATATATATATATATATATATATATTGAATTTAATGAGAAGCTATGTTTATTTGATAAATTTTATTTTTAATTTTTTTATTTGCTTGACTTTTATGGTTGATCAATTTGTGGATAGTTCAATCAAGTGGTGAAAACTAAGAGAAAATGGCAGAGAAGATTCCTTGGCTTTCATCAATTATTGATACATAGTTCATTTTGTTTGCCTCTTTGTTTTTGCTCTCTCTCTCTATGATCTCATACATTTCCGTGAGAAAAGTTAATTATTTTTGTTACTATGTGAAGAAAAAAATATTTTCCTTTAACCCCCCCCCCCCCCCNTTCCTTCTCTCTCACCATTTGGAGTAAAAACACCTAAAAAGACAAAAATGTTAATTCCCACCTTATAAATAAAATTACCCATAATCATGGATTTTTTGGCTGAAATGACTTTTAAGTTATATACCCCGACAATGCAAATGAATTGTTAATAATATATATATATATATATGCATGAAAATGCCTGCGCTTAACATGTGTTTATGTAAAATCCCATATCATTCATCCCAAATTAATTAAAGTCTATGTGGAGAGTAAACTAAATTTCTGGGGTTAAATTACTGTATTGTCATTTACCATTAATGATAAATTGAAGTATTAAGATTAGTAAATTGTGATAAGCCCATTGCTTAAAGGCATAGGTAATCTCAAAAAATTATCAAATTATTTCTTTTAAAATAATCATAGAATTTGCATTAGTATCTCATCACTGCGTTAAATTTTTAAGCGTTATGTTTATAAACTTTGGTTACCATTTGATGTTTCCACTTAAACTTGATTAGAATTCCACAATGCTAAATGTTAATTTGGATTCCAATATCTGCTAATTAATTATCTTAATTAAAGTATTATTTAAATATTATAGTAAGAAGAATATTTTTGTATTTTTTTTTTGTAGGGAGGGGTAAAAGGGGTTGCTTTCAGTATACCGTTGATAGTTAAGCAATTCATAACAATTTTGAGGAGAAGTAGTTTAATTTACTATACCTGTTAACATGCATTTCATAATGTCATATGGGAATGAATAAGTCTTTGAATTGATAGGTAAATAGTAGGGTACTCTATGTTTTGGTTTAAATAGGCCAGACAATAAGGGATGGCTTCTCTCTGTGAACTTTAAAAAGTATATATAGTACTACTTTTATTGTATTATTATTTACACATAATCTTACTTTTTTTTGGTTTAACCTCTCAAACTTACAAAAATATTGGACCATGGTATCAACAAAAATTAGGTTTATTTATAAGATAGCTCATGTTGTTTATATCGATTTATTATGCGTCTATATATCCAGTAATAAGTATACGATCTTGAGTCATAATAATATTCCTATGTATGGCATTTTTTCGTCAATTGTTTCGAATTAGAAAATGTTCAACCATTTTTGCTCGTGCTAGTACTCCCAGAAATTATTGGGTTTCTATTAAGGCTGCATAAGCATGCTAACAAAGCAACGGGTTTTTCTTAATTGTTGTACTTAATGGATTTCTTAACTGATTGTTTGTTGTTCAAGAATTCTTGTTTAGGGAGTTCATATCTTCTATACATAGTGTTTCGATATGAAATTTCAATTCTACGTCTTTCGACAGTACCATATTCTTCCATGGTTCGAAGGTCCAAAAATATAAAAGAAATAAACGTTTTCACGACTCCACCACCGAGTCATTTTCTAATTATTATGTTCTGTATAGAGGACATATAGTACACACATCAATTAGCTTCTCTTCGGACCATAGTATTTGTTTCTCTCATATTTAAATTAAAGAAGGAATTGAAGATGCTTAAAGTAATTTGGTGGTTCATATCTTTAATGCAACAGTTAATATTCTGAGGATTTTAGTATATATATTCAAAACCATGTCAGAATTGTAATTAGGATTAGAAAAATTATTTCTAGCAAACTATCAGGACATAAATTAGTTGCAAAATGCTGGCACCATAAAGTTTTCTGATTTTTCTTGAATTATTGTTGGAGTTGTGACACAGCTATGTGTAGTTAATTACATGCAGAGAACCAGACCTAGCTACTAAGCTAGATAGCAATATTAATTAGTGGATAAATCAGATCCAGTTTACTTGATTGCTATTAATCATTCAATTATTATTGGTTAGAGTTCCTTTCTCCAAGTTTTATTATCTCAAGCTAACATGTGTTTACTGAGTTATTGTTTTGGATTCTGCCGAACTCGCGTAGCTATTATTCGATCTCTTACTGATTCTTCCAGCCAACTATTTGGCTGCAAGGTTGTTGAAAATTAGATGAAAATTATGGAAGCATTTCCTTTTTCTCGATATATCGACTACATCGATTTGTGGAGATAGAAGGGACCCTTCTAGCAACGGTAAGATTTGTTTCCGTATCACCTATAGATCACGGGTTCAAGTCGTGGTACCAATCACTAATGCTTGTATTAGGGTAAATTAGGGTTAGGCATATATCGGGTATAACCGATAGCCCGAACCCAAAAAAGCTTATTGGGGTATAGATATCGGGTTATTGGGTTAACGGTTCGGTAACGATTTTGTATTTTTTTACTATTGGGTTATCGGTTCTGGCCTCGGTTTGCCCAATTTCTTAACGAGTTAACCGATAACCCAATAAGATTTAATAAAATTAGGATTTTACCCTTAAGTATATAAATACATCTAGGGCTTCATTCTCTCTTTTTTCTCCCAATTTTCCCAGCCGCATTCAAGATTGAAGTTTCAAGTTCACTCTTCAAACTCTGATTCAATTCTTGAACAGTTCTTCTTCAAAATTCAAAGTACAACCACATTCTTAGATTCTTAGAGTAAGTTTGTATTCTAAAATTACTTCTTTGTTAAGAACAAATTTCATTCCTTTCTTTTGAGTTTTACAATAGAGTTCGATAATAAAAATATAGGATTTTGATTGTTTTCGATTCTTTGTTTTGTGCTCATGTTTTAGCACTATGTTTGTACTTGTTAATTTTAAGATGAAATTGCTACTACTTTGTATTGTTATTAACGTATTTGGATAACTGTTGTTGAAGAATTAACACTATCTCAGTTGTGTTTGGACAACTGTTGATTTACTAGTACTCTTGTTGCTCTTTCTACAATTGGACTCTGAAAAATGACATTGAACTCTTGATTATGATTTGGTAGGAAACCAAAAAGTTGTAATTTATGTTCCTGTTAACTAATATTTCCAATGAATTGGAGATGGAATGCTTGTGGAGTTGTACTATCAATTTTTGAGATTTCACGGGTCATGAAGTTTTCAAAATGAAACATGCTTCAAATATTAGTTGTGGCTAGAACGCAGAATTGGACTACTATATGTGAGTTCTTCTCTTTTTTGCTTAACTCGAGTGAATTGTCTTCTCTCTTTTTTCTTAACTCTAGATTGAATTATCTTATTGGGTAAACCGATAACCAAACCGATAATGATCGATAATCGATTAACCGATAACCGATAACTAATATCCTATCGGTTTGGTTATCAGTTTATCATAATTGTAAACTGATAACCGATATGCTAAACCGATAATATTCATAACCGAACCGAACCGATCGATGCTCACCCTAGGGTAAATTGTCTATATCACCCCCTTAGAATGCGGTATTTTTCCGAACTATGTGTGAATGTGAAATACGTTGTGTACCCTGTGTGAGTACTATACCTTTTTTTTCTTTTCCAAAAACATATACTCCTAATATGTTTGTGAACGAATAAAACTTATTGACTATAAGAGTTACATGTCTAAGCGGAGAATAAGAAGACGTTTTAAACAAAGTTACGATAGATTCACTTCCTAGAAGAAAAAGGAACTACTCCTACAATATTTGGCATTAACTTTAGCACACACAATATATACGTGATCACCGTCCAACCCTTAATTTACGTATAATTAACTCCAAAAAGTTTGGGTAAAACTAATAGTTTCAGCAGTTTTTCAGTATATTGAATTGGAAAACATGGGCGTAAAGGGGAAATTCGGCATCACAAACAAGGACCTATATAATATACATTGGCACGTGCAAAAAACATCTCGGTGCACAAAGTATTCCGCATTTACGGGGAAGCGTCGCAACCTAAAGGGTCGTGACGTATGCAGCCAACTTGATGCAAGCATTATTGGCTAATTCGATTGTTCGAATCTGTAACCTATAGATCACACGAAAATAACTTGATCGTTGCTCCGAGTTTCTCAAGGAAGTGAAGAACTATATAAGTATACCTATGAAGACAGCCAATGATATTCCGAGCATATGGCTATTGTCGAAGCCTTGTAACAACATTAATGGTGCGATCGAGAGAGGAAAAAGTTAAAAAGAAAGGGCAATAATATCCGTCCCAAGATGTTGGAAAGCAATAAAAATAGTCATGTCGCTATTAGCTAATTGGCATTTGGATTTTGGCCATTCACTTCACTTCTTTTTTATTTTTTAATTAATTTTTTTATTTTTTATTTTTGAATCGGAAAAGCATCAAATAAAATTATATGATCAACTCCAACATGGTTACGTTGCTATTGGATAGTGAAAATGGCCCCTCAATAGTTAATGGGAACTTTGTCTACCATGAAATGGACTTAATAGCTATTGGCTCCATTTGCAATATGGCCATAATATCAAGTAGTTACATTTGCAACTACTCTTATACCACACATATCAACTTACTCTTTAGCCATTACTGAAATAAAACTAAGATGAAGCAGCTTGAAAACCACATTACCAGCTTGGTTGTTACCCGTGTATTGTATCGTATTATTATTTTAAATATAATATTTATTTAATTTTGATTATTACTTAAATTTAATATATCGTTAAATCAATTATTACGTTACGACGGAAAGCAACACTTTATATAATGATTAATTTGATGGTTGAACGATCAAAACGATACAATACAATACTATACTACCATATGATACATCATGAAATGATATATAACAACCATCCAAATAAGAGCAATTTATCAGTAAAGACCAAGCTGACAGAACGTTTTATAATATGTTTGCAGTGACAGATCTAGGGTAGAACTTACTGTTTAATACTTGCTCCGGACCTTGTATTTATGGTAAAAACAAGAATAGATAGGACTAAATATATATTTTAGAACTCACATTTTTATTTTAGAACCCACTATATTCAAATTCTGAATCTAAATTGTTTGGTAGATAGAAATTTTTTCATGGGGAAAAGGAGTCAAAAGAAGAAAAAAAGAAGTTAAAATAGCAAGTTGTAATTTAGGAGATGTGAAAGAGTTTGCATTGGAATTCAAAGAAATAATCATGCACAAAAAATTTTAAGCAAATAATAATAACATGGTCAAATTACCTTCCCCATGACCAAAAACCATATCCCAAGAAACTTCCCAAAAAATACAGAAGAGCACCCATCTTTCCTGCACCAAAGCAGCAAAATTTCAGGCATGCAGATATGCAGGCATACAAAATGAATAATACATGTGCAAAGAAAGAATAAACAGCAACAAGTGGCCAATATAAACTCCAAATTATATTTTCACAAATTAAATGTCTATTTTTGGAGAATATGACATAGATGCGACAATAACTTTAGAGAGTCCATGCATAGGGGCGGAGCTAGGTGGACAGAAGGGGATTTAGCCATTGCCGAAAATTACAATTGTATATAAGATCAATTTTTCATTTCATGTATATATATCAGATATTGAATCCCCTTAACTTCTTTACGTGTTTATTTTTTTTATTTTTTGAATCCCCTTGATAAAAATCATGCTTCCGCCCGGTTTGTGTGGGCATCATTTCATGGACAAAAGAGGTTCAAACAGTACTAAGACAGCCAAATCAAACATAAGAGATTATGTTTGATCCAATGCAACTCTTTTGTATTAGTACTATAATATAATGAATTTTTTTTTCATATTCCACTATAAATAAACAAAAGATGTTATAGGTGTCTAATCTTAACTTTTCAACCCTATCTTTTTGTCCACATGCAAAATTACATTTACCTATTAGACAAACACAATACTAACCTTTTTGACTAGGTTAATTAACGGGTAGCTGTCTTCAAATAATAATTTAATTGCATGTTGATCCCATATGTTTAACTTTAAACCAACAGTGTCTGAATAATTCAAAAGCTTGACCCTCTAAAAGTAAAGCAAACAAATACCAATAAACTAACGTAAAATTTTAAGCACTAACCAAGAATCTTACAGCAAAAAAGGAAGATTTCTTTTTTTTTTTTTTTTTACTTTTTTAAGTTAAGAACTTTAATAATGAGAATTATTGCAACATATTAAGAAAGTTAAAAAGCTACAGAAAAATATCACAGCTGGCTTGCTCATTTGCTTGAATGGATTCATTATTCCAGCTATGTGAAAACTAGATCCTGCAAAATAACAAATAAATAAATAAGTAAATCCAAATTTTTGTGTTACTTTAATGTTAATTATAATTCAGTACAGTGTGACCTGGCTAAAAAATGAACCAAGCAACTTAAATTAAATAAAAACAACATATAAAATATTTATTAAAATGTTCTTTATTCCATCCAAAGAACAGGCAACAACTGTAGGTCTGATATAAAGGTATGTCAGCCTTAACAAGACAAAACAATATAGTATATGTTCCTTGCTACATAGTTGTCTTTGCCATTGTAAGGAAAAAAGAGACCGATATTTCTTTTATTTTAGCAATTTTATTTCTTCTGCAAGATATTGACTTCATTGTTTCTTTCCTTTGGGGAAAAATCAAAAAAGATGAGTAAACATTTTGTTTGGTTAAATTTGCTAGCCTAGTCCAATCTGGTCTGACATCCATGTATGCACACACTATTTCTTTTTTTCGCTCTGGCCAGACTAATTCAGATTCATATAGAACAATTAATTACTTGACTCGACTAATTCAGATTTATATCAAGTAAAACTACTAACAAATTTACGAATGGGGTAAAGTACTCCCTCCTGAAAGTAAGGTTTTCTACTCTCAGGGTTCGAACTCTCGACAGTTCAATTAAGGGCGGAGAGATACCAACCATCTCACTACACCATAAACAATTTCCCTATAAAATGTTTTACTTAATCCATATAAATGGCCTCAAATGTGTGCATAAAACATAGTTGGCTAGCAAGATTCCAAATGAGAGGGCAATGCCAACCTTTGTGGTCCAAAAAATCATTCAATAGCAACACATTCTTGATCACATCATTCACAAGCTATGAGGTGAAATGGTGGTCATGTCTTACCTTTATCTTAGAGGTGGAAAATAAATAAAGCACAAGATTGGTACTTAAACATTAAAGGATTTAATGTAGAAAATAATACTATTGCCCAAGAAATCAAGAAGCCATGAATTTAATGTAGAAAATAATACTATTGCCAATGAAATTGAAAGAAAAAACAAATAGCTTTCCAAAACATTGTGATTCTAAACTACATGTTTATAATTCCATCTATTCTCTTTTTATTTGTCTTAGCCCTATACACCATGCGTTTTGGATCTTGCATTTCAAGAACAATAAGCCAGAGATACTATGATGAGGTGTGAACAACAACAAACATACCGATTATAATCAGACAAGTGGGATTGAGGAGGATAGTGTATCCGCATCTTTACCCTACCTACCTTGTACAAACAAGGAGGCTGTTTCCGACAGACCCTCAACTCAAAACAAGCCGAGGGTCGAGGCTCAAGGCTTCAAAAGGTAATATTCAGGATTAGAATTAATATGTGCAAGGTTGTGCTTTATATAGAAAAATTTATAGCAATTTATAATCATAAACTCATACAATAAGAGATCTTAATCCATTAAGTAGTAAAACTGAGAAGGAAGAGAAGATAAATATCAAAAGGACATCCAAATTTTGATCACCATAAACCAAATTTGGAAATCAGTAAATCCCAAACATATATTTCCACAGAAATATTATCTGTATAGAACTAACCCAACCACACACACACACACACACAACACACAGAAATAAAATCAGAGAAATATCTCTTGAAAAAGAACCTTAAAACAGTAGATCATTATGAACACCTTTTAATTTCCTGCAAAACAATAATAATCATAATAATACTGTCAGTAATAACAGTAAGAAAATTCTTTCTATATATAGAAAGTTCACCCAAAAAAACAAACATGGATCTAACCATGCATCAATATATAAAAAACTGTAACTGAAAATTCAAGAATTATAATTTCTTGACACTATCTGTATCTTCCCACAGCTTTATTGAACCGCAACAATTTTTTCTTTTTTTTTTAATTTTCACATCCAATAATAATAATAGGTTATATATGGTGTGAATTTTGTAATATATGCAGTTCAAGAAAGCTGTGGAAAAATACAAAGAGAGCCATATATAACCCTAATAGGGTTTCTTGAGAAAAAGGAAGAGTTTTTATTGTATGTAAGTTTAATTAGATAGGAAGGAGTGAAGCAAAGGGTGAGTATTTATAGGAGAATTGAAGTCATTTTTACCACACCAATCCCGAGAAGAATATTGGGCCTAAAAAGAAACTCTGAACAACCCACTTTTTTCAACCTATTAAAAAGCCGACTTCGTTTGATCCCATTAATATTTTATAAATATTATTATTAAAGATTTCAATTATATACTTATACACATTCACAGGTAATACTATTGTTTTACACGTCACCATTGTTCACTATATTACAACATATTAGTCATTATTTTCATCCGATTAACAATTTTGATTTTTTTTCTTTTTAGATTGTGTCAAAAAGAACGTGATACTTAATTATTTGAAAAGAAATTTAATATTATTATTTTTTATTTTTAATGAGATCACACGAATTTTTATGACTTGTTTTGGACTACAAATTTCAAAAAATTACATTACTTTCTTAAATTTTGCTACACAATCACTACACTAAATTAAGCTCAAATACCAATGGTCTTTATGTACTTTTTTATAAAATTATTCTTATTATTGTCTCTATTGCATTTTATGTGATACTATTACCATTTGAATTAATTAATTTGGTGAATCATTAGTACTTTTTATGTAATGCCTAAATATTGAGATTTTAAAATATTAAGAATCTCAATTATATAGATTGATCGTCAAAGTTTTTTTCAAGTTAATATACTTTAACATGTTCATTATTATTTTCATTTGGTTGTTGATTAATGATTTACATCGTCATTACATATATATTAAACTTAAATATAAAATACTTTTTTTCAAAATCTATTCTAATTACTCCCTCAATTACACTTTATGCAATAAATGTAACCACAATTTTTTTTATTTATTCTTTATGTAATTAAAATATATAAATTTTATTTTAATAATTCTATGCCGAAAAAATATAAAAAATTGAGTAGTTTGGCTCTTATACAACTCAAAACTGTCATATAAAATACAGTAGTACTTGGAACTTGGAAGAAAGGAATAAAATGATCACCATTCATGTGGCCAGGATTGCAGCCTTCTGGATCTAACGGCTATACTTGTATTACTTGGATCACATTTAGGGGACCCACATTTAGATCTGTGTGGGGTATGGAATTCCATCACCACGCGCCTTATAGTAGGGGTTATGCCCACAATTTGACACCTAATTTCCTAAATAAATATTATAGGGACAAGTCTTGAAAAACTTTATTATCTTAGGGGTATGGAACTTTATTTCTTTTTTCAATTTTTCTCTTTGGCAGGGTATGGGAAGGGTCCTATGTTTTATGTTTGATTGTTGCAACTAGGGGGGGAGCGAGCCATCTGGATTGGTTGAACTCAATTACTTTTGCTTAGACATAATAATTTATATTAGAAAATTTATTAAATTTATATAAATATTTAATATAAATTCAGTAACAAAGACGAACTATGAATTTCATGGCAAATTCAGAATTTATAAACTTTAAATTCTAGCTCGGCATTTGGTTGGAAGCAATCAGAGATACTAGTTTTGCATATTCTTCCGATCTTCCATTATATTTTTCTCTCTTTTTAGCTCACAAAAATTACTTTTTTGATTGAATTTTTTGACTATTTTCACACATATTAAGAAATTCAGCTTTTAACATTAATTAATAATAAAATTGACCATATTACCTTAATTTGTTCATTGAAAATTTAAAAACTCCTAGGCTCTTTATCCAAAGGTAATTTTGGAAAAAGAAGTTAATTTATTCTTGATATTTAAAAAAATCAAATGCTAAGGATTACAAAGAAAAAACTTAAAAATTAATTAAATTGGACCGAAGGAAGTATTAACTGACGAAGAAAAAGATATTTTTGAGCCTGTTTTATAAGCGTATCTTTGATCTTTAAACGAGGGCACTTTTTACATTGAAATATATGTCCTACATTTATAACTACGTTGAAAATGCACACGAACAATAAACTGTGTGTGTGTGGAAGTGATAACATACATAACACTTTCAAAAGTGGAACGAAAAACAAAGACATTAAAACTAAGAAATTTGAACGCTTACTATGATACATTACGCTTCTCAATAATTGTGATTTTGTTGTGAGTTATTTATTTCTTTCTATATGTGTCTAGATTAATTAAATTGATATCAATTATGCTTTGTTGACTAGTATATACGGTAAAATCGGGCTCACTCCTTGCGTGAATTGATCGAGACTAGTATGTGATAGATTAAGGTGTTCGACCTTGAATCCATATCGAATCGAGGTCCGAGGTTACACCGTCAAAGCTCGAGTCCCGGGACCAAACAAAACCGAGATCGAGGAAAATTTGCTGAGACGGATAACAGAAAGACGAAAATACCCGCGATTGAGCGTAGATCACGGCGGAGATCTCGGCACGTATCAAGGATATGCCGATTAATTAGTCAATCGTGAGATTTCTTACTTGATTTAGAACTGTACCAAGAGTAGGACTTCCCTACTATATAAAGGGAGGCTGATCATTTGTAAAACACATCACATTTACGCAATGCAAAGCAATATACTGTCTTTTTCTAGCTTTCAATATCTTGTTACTCTGTTCTTATATCCGTCGAAACTTTACTTGGTTCAAGGGTGATCGAACTCGAGGGCCAAGGCTATTCAATTCATTTGGTTTGCATTTACTTCTTTTATAGTCAATTTCAATATTAATATATTTTATTAATTTGTGTCATGTTATATCACGTATCCTTAAAACCACATATAAATTTAATTATTATCTATTTTTAGGGTAAACAACTAGATTATTGAAGGACTTCATTCCACAAAGTACTTTATAGGTATTTTTATCTAACACTCCCTGTATCAAAAGGTTAATGATACCTTATCTATATTATATTAAAAGGAGGGTAGTGAAGCATGTGGTTAAACCAAGTGGCAAGCTAAAAAGAAGTCACTTGGTAATTTTAATACATCATTAAAAATTGGAATTATAAGTGAAAACATAATTAATGAAAGTAGTTTAATGAATCTAATACTTAACCTGAATAGATCTTAGACAAATCTAATCTATATATCTACTTTTAAATCTATATTATAAGTATATTTGTATCAATATCTATATTGATCCACTCATAGATTTTATTCTATATTAGCTAGGAAAATAGAGTTAAAAAATTAATTAAAAATTATAATCGAAAAATATTAAAAAAAAATATAGAAAGACATAAATTGATATAATCTATGACTATTTATACATTGGAGTAAGTTAAAATACAAAATAAAATTAAAATTTACTTAAGATATTAAAGACTTATTGAGTTTAAAAATTAAATTCAAGTAGCAAAATAAAATCTTACACAAAGTATACAAATTATTTTTAAGGTAAGAAAAAAAATTAAATCTATATTATATTATGTGTTCAAACAATTAAGAAAATGTATCTTTATGATTAATATTTGAATTGAGTGTAGATAGTTTAAGTTTGGTAGCATAACATAATTTTTGAAAATGCAATCAAATTTAGAAAATAGAATAATAAAAATTATTTGATTTTGAGAAAGTTTTTAATTTTTATCAACATTATATTAGAATGAGTGCAGTAGATCCACATGAATAATAAAAATCTACATGACAATATAATAATATTAGGTATTGAATAATACAATATCAAAAATAAAAAATAAATAGAGAAAAAAATAAAAATTATTAAGATACTAAGCTCAAATCAATAACATAAAATAATAAAATAGATAAGAGATATAGAGAGAAAGAGAGGAGAGATTCATATTTCTTCCATGTATTCAAGTGTATACGATGTGATGCCCAAACCTTCTATTTATAGGATGACATTGAGGTAATACAAAGGGATGTCATGAACATGGTATAAACCATGAACATGGTATAAACCATTCAGATCATGGGGGAAGATCATGAAGGGGGTTATGGAGGTGTGGGAGTTACAACAATAATTGTAAGAAGTACTGGGATGTTAATGGAGAAGAGTAGTGGGAGTAACTTCTTTAGGAGTTATAGACATCCACTACACAATATAATATTCCATAACACACCCACTTGGATGTCTATATATAATGTGCCTCGTTAAAATCTTACTAGGAAATAAAAAAAATTCTAGTGAAGGAAAAATAGTACACATATCTTGTAATACGCATTACTTGCTGCCTCATTAAAAACCTTGCCAGGACAGTGGGATAAAATCTTAGCCAAGAGAAAAAGAGTACAGTGCGCATTTGTCTCCCCCTGATGAAAACATCATTTTATTTTCCGGAGACGACGAATTCCAAGCTTGTATAACAACTTCTATAATGTTGAGATAGCCAATGCCTTAGCGAATCATTCCGCCAAATTATCACTTGAACAAATTAAATTTGTTGAACATCCATCTCATCATTCGGTTGATGATTGTGTCTGACAAAGAACTTTTGATGAAATATATGATTTATTCTGTCTTCTTAATATATCCTTCTTTCAATTGAGAATATCACACACCAACGTCTTCACTATTACTAGAATCTTCTCTTCAAAGAAAGGTCACACATCTTGTGAAATAATAATATGGCAATTCTCTCATACAAATAGATTGTTTGAAGAATGGAATTCAGAAAATGTCTGCATTTGCATAAGCAACAAAATATTGACAACATTTGTTAGAATAAGCAAATCTATATCAAGGATTTCTTTTGCAATATAGTACTAATAGTATTCCAAAATCTTCATATAAAAATGAAACTAGATCTCGCTGGCATATTGTTATACTCGTGGTTCTAGCAAGATATATAGTGCACCAATTGCAATATACACAAAAATAAATCATACACGTCAGGCTTGCTCTAATCCACATAAGGATTTGTTGAAGCTTTATTTAATAAATTTTTTGACAGCCTTAACAGGCTTTACAACAATTTAAATCCTTCAAGAATTTTCATTATACGCATATCAAATGTATTGTTAGACCAAGACCTGAAATGACTACATCCACCACAGAAGAACATATTTCCATATAATCAATGTTATGATATTTGCAATTCTTGTTGTTCCACAAGTCATCTTTATGTCTATCGACTTGATTTTACATTTCACTTTCAGGTGTTGGGACTATCCGTCTAACTTCATATTTTTCAAGTGAAATCAATTTTCATTGTGTAATTTTTCATTTGGCCAATTATTTATCTGTCCAAATTCCATGACATATTTGAGCTCAAGATCCTCGTCAATATTAATAATATTGAGCACTATATTATATCAACAATATCATCGATGATCATTTTACATCGGTTCCATCATCACAAAATAAAGACATAACTTATCGAGATCTCATTATTTTCAAGTACCTGAGCCTCTTCCGTGAGGTCTTGTAGAGTGTTATGTCGTGGTGCTCTTCTAAAACACTTGCCTCCTTATTATGACCATCTTGATCATTTTCTTCACTCCTTCTTCAAGGAGTTTTATCTTTGAAACTGATTTGTTTATTACGCTCCATGCGTGTCATAAACTATGTCCATCATGGACGTTATTCTATTTGGATCACTAACAGCTGAAATATAACATTTAGCTTTGGGTCAGCAAATACACCTGACAATATTTTGCAAATGAATTACTACTTGAACTTCAAGTTCACATTTTCTTGTACGAGGATATAGGTACACTCATAATAATTCATTTCATGATTACTTTTTCAGCTGCCAATTTTCTCCCCCTAATGCTGGGATCACAAACACATATTCCCAACTTTATTTGGGGACCCATCATTGTTCATTGTGGTGGAACAACTAAATCATATAGAATATCCATATTTCTAGATGAAAATTATTTAGTTCCTGACCCTGAACCAATTGTGATAGGGGAAATTTATCATTACTGGCTAGATGCGTACAAGTGCTGTCGTATGTTAAATAATATATCTCATAACCAATGGTTTAGCTATAATTGGAGGCATACAATTTCTACTAAACCAAGTTGGATTTAAACCAGCAATATCAAGATAAATTATCATAGTTTATATTCTGGAACTGTGCTCTAATAATTTGAGCAATCAAGCTTGCAAAATTCACACGGCAAGTTGACAACAAACGCACGTGTGACCATACAATGGATGCATCTTTTAAAATCATATAATAGTAAACGGTCCACATGGCAGGTGATTGGGCCCATAAATTTATCACCTTCTATTCGTTCCATAAACAAGGGATTCAATCCCAACCTTAACTGGTATATCGTGAGAATAAAAATCACAAGAGAATTCTTGAAGAACCATCTATTTCTTCAATATATGCCAATGTGAATTCTCAATTAATTTTCGTATCATAATTGAATCGGGATGGCTAACCGATCATGCCAACTAATATTTGTTTCAGTAAACATCTAGTTTACTTGTGGCATGTGATTACATCATCATGCTTATACTTGTGTAGTACAAATAGAAGAAAACTCGGGTAACCTTTTATATTTACCCGGTATGATTATAGTAATATGAAGATATTTAATCTTCCTTTCATTTATAGTCTCAATATGCCAACCACTTTGGCTAATACATTTGAAACTCAAAAAGTTTCTATTGAGACTTACTACAATATTAATGTCAAGAACAATTTTATTAATCCGAGTAGTAACAAATTCGCTCTTCCGGAGCTCTTAATTGATTTTGTATTACAAGATCTTTTGTCACACCATCCATATGGTGAATATCTCCTTCACGGAGAAATACATATCATAATATTGTCATGGTCGAAGTTATCATAAGCAAAACCATTTCTTGCTTTACGATTGCCTTTAATAACTTTTTATAAGGCATGACATAATATTTTTGGCGTACCACATGTACGCGACCAATGACATATTTATGTAACCACATTGTAACATTCATTATCTTTATTTCTCTCAAACCCCCCTTATAGGTGAGTTGTGGTAGTTATACAATCATGCATAACCACATTCTTATGCATATTTTTCATCACATATATATTTAAACATTTACTTTCAGGAATGAGTCAGCATTTACAATGCTTATCACAAATTTTCAACGAATGGACTATAATCATGTGAACGTACTTTCAACGAATGGCTATAATCATGTGAACGTGTCTCGTATTAACAGACCACATTGATACATACTCCTTCACCTTTGAAGGATCATTTTGAGAACACTTATTTTTCTCCTTTTTATAATTACCATAATGATGGTTGTTACTATTGGATCTTTGGCACGCCCATGTTCATTGGTCAACAACTTGTCTTTATTTAGACTTATTATGCACCTCTAGCTACACATTCACTTCAAGAATGGAGCAAATCAAGTGGGACAAGCTTTATACTTTTTCATGAAAAATACTTTATTTTTCTTTAGTCATCATTATATCATCAATATGGTGCATTGGGACTCAAACCCAATGCCTTACCCATATAAAGTCATGTTAGTCCATATTTAGTTGGGACAAGAACCCAACTCTTACAATCATGGAGCATCAGGACTCAAAATTCGATGTCTTACCCTCATGGCGCGTTGGGACTTAATACTATAGGTGTTAACCGGGTGGGCCGGGCCGGGCCGGGCTGGGTAGGGAAAATTAGGAACTGTACGGGTTACAAACCGGGCCGGTTACGGTTAATTGTTAACGGGTTTAACGGGTTCGGGTTTATCCGGGTAAAAAATAACCCGTACGGGTATGGGGTTTAACTGGCCGGGCCGGGCCGGTTACCTAATATTATAATTCTTTTTTTAAATTTTTTGTACACGTATTTTAAATAAAATATAAAGTAAAATACTAAAATATATAAAGATAACAATGATTATGGAAAATATTGCACTTATAAATTGCAAGTGCAACATGTATTTCAATTATCAAATTTTAAATTTCAAAATTTAACTCTTACAACTTACAAGTTACAACCAAGTACTAAATTTGACAAGTACTAAATTCAAAGGTTTTGCATCGCCCTTGTAAGTTCTTCATAATCAATATGAACTGATTGTCCTTCTTCTGGAGTGTTAAATTCAGATGGGTTACCATGTGTTAATATATCTCCAATTTCCTCGTCTTCTGGGCTATCAACATCTTCACGTCCTTGATTTCTTCGTTCCGATCTAATCCAATCTCTGAAACATACTAAAACTTCCAAAGCATTGCTTCCCAATGAGTGACGGGTGTCTCCTAGTTGTTGTCTTGCTTGATTAAATGCACTCTCTGATGCAACAGTTTAAATTGGCACATTCAGCACGTCTCGAGCCATAGCGGAAAGAACAGGAAATTGCTTTTCATTTT
>ML286696.1:0-21160 GCA_005239495.1 Nicotiana undulata
GTGTGATTAGACTTCACGGTGAGCTACTCTTCCTGGCGACCTCCTAGCAGCACCCTGAAGTTCTGTGTTATTTTCCCCGTCTATTTCTTCCAGACTGTGGATTTGTATATATATGTATATCTTGTATATTCCTCTACTTGCCCATGACACTCGTGACACTAGTTCCTGGTACAAACATAGTGTATATTTTGGGTTTTGGGTTGTATATCCGTGCATATGTTTTATTTTGGCCATACATTGTTATGATTTTATTTTCATATCAAGCTATTATCATGTTTAATTGTTTAAACCTGGTAAATATTGACTTGTTTAATCACATGGGAAGGGTAACCCCTAGTGTAATTCATATTGGTTGGCCTAAACCCACTGTTGGGCGACATCGCGACCTAAATTAGGATTTGGGTCGTGACAACGTGGTATCATAGCCTTAGGTTCACGTAATCTCACGAGTCACGGGCAGACCCAGTAGAGTCTTGTGGATCGGTACGGAGACGTCTGTACTTATCTTCAGGAGGCTATAGGGTGTTAAGAAACTCCTCTTTGTTCATATCCTATCGTGCAACCGATGATGTACTCAAATTTGATCTAATACTCTCTCACAGATGGTGAGGACGCGTACTTCTCATGTTCCTGATCCAGGAAAGGCTGCTACCGCCGCCGCTCGAGGCCGTGGTAGGGGCAGGGGTAGGGCACCTGCCTGAGGCAGGGGACGAGAGCGTCCTAGAGCTGTACCAGTGGCACCACTTGAGGATCCTATTATCGAGGAGCGGGATGAGTTGCCTCCCGATGCTCCTGCTCCAACGGACTTTATGACGGTGCCAGGCGTCCAAGAGATCATAGGCCGCATGTTGAGATTCATGGACACCATGTCCCAGACAAGCGTACTTCCAGCAGATCCTGCCACTTCCCAGGAGGGAGGGGGAGTTCAGACCTCTACCGCTCAGGCCACCAGACAGGCAGCATCACATAACACTCCAGGTACACCACCCGTGGGTGGAGTTCATCCTATAGTAGCACAGCCAGATCCCAAGCCGGTTGTAGAGGGCGACAAGCAGAAGATGCTAGATAGATGGACCCGGCTTCGCCCTCCAGTCTTTGGGGGTGAGTGGGGCGAGGATGCCCAGGATTTCATTGACAGGTGTAGGGACAGACAACACAATATGAGGATAATTGCCCCACCATCGGGGCAAGGCCGTGCAGTAGAGTCACCAGCCTATGATTTCAGCACCCGCAGTTCGACCACCCAGGGGTGGGGGCCAGGTTGACAGGGGCCGTCCTAGAGGGGGAGGCCAGTCAGGAGGGGGTCAGTTAGTTCCAGCTCGTTCTGGGGGAGCTCAGTCTTCAGGTGCTACAGCCAGATTCTATGCTATTCTGGCCAGAGCAGACGCAGTGGCCTCAGATGCCGTGATTACAGGTATTATTTCAGTCTGTGGTAGGGAGGCTTCGGTGTTATTTGATCCAGTGTCTACATACTCATATGTTTCCACATTATTTGCTCATTTTCTGGATGTTCCTCGTGAGTCCTTGGGTTATCCTTTGTATGTGTCCACTCTTGTGGGCGATTCTGTGGTAGTAGACCAGGTTTATCGATCTTGTGTGATTACCTTCTATGGGCTTGAGACCAGAGCCGACCTATTACTGCTCGATATGGTTGATTTCGAGGTTATTTTGGGCATGGATTGTCTATCTCCTTATCATGCTGTGTTGGATTGCCATGCCAAGAGAGTTACATTAGCCATGCCTGAGTCACCGAGGTTAGAATGGAGGGGTTCTTCAGTTAGTGCATTCAGTCAGGTCATTTCCTATATGAAAGCTCGGCACATGGTCGAGAAGGGTTGCTTAGCTTACCTTGCTTTTGTGCGGGACACCACTGCCGAGTCTCCTACTATTGATTCAGTGCCTGTTGTTTGAGAGTTCCCAGATGTGTTTCCTTCAGATCTTCCAGGCATGCCTCCAGATCGAGATATAGACTTCTGTATTGATTTGGCTCCAGATACTCAGCCTATTTCCATTCCCCCTTATCGTATGGCTCCTAAGGAGATAAAGGAGTTGAAAGAGCATCTTGAGGAGTTGTTGGCCAAGGGGTTCATCAGGCCGAGTGTGTCACCGTGGGGTGCTCCGGTCTTATTTGTGAAGAAGAAGGATGGGTCTATGTGGATGTGCATTGACTATCGTCAGTTGAATAAGGTGACCGTCAAGAACATGTATCCTCTGCCGCGCATTGATGATTTATTTGACCAGTTGCAGGGTGCTCGGGTGTTTTCTAAGATTGATCTGAGATTGGGTTATCACCAGTTGAAGATTCGGGCTTATGATGTTCCGAAGACTGCATTTCGCACCAGATACAGCCATTATGAGTTTCTAGTGATGTCCTTCGTCTTGACTAATGCCCCAGCAGCATTTATGGACTTGATGAATGGGGTGTTCAGGCCATTTATCGACTCCTTCGTTATTGTTTTCATTGATGATATATTGATCTACTCACGGAGTCTAGGTGAGCACGAGCAGCATTTGAGAGTTGTGCTTCAGACCTTGCGAGAGCAGAAGCTATATGCTAAGTTCTCCAAGTGATAGTTCTGGTTAGAGTCTGTAGCATTCTTGGGGCATGTGGTATCCGGAGAGGGTATCAAGGTTGATCCGCAGAAGATTGAGGCCGTTCAGAGTTGGCCGCGTCCTACTTCAGCTTCAGAGATCAGGAGTTTTCTTGGTCTAGCAGGCTATTATCGACGATTTGTGGAGGGATTCTCTTCTATTGTAGCTCCATTGACTAGATTGACTCTGAATAATGCCCCTTTTAGATGGTCCGACGAGTGTGAGGAGAGCTTTCAGAAGCTCAAGTCAGCATTGACCTCAGCACCAGTTCTATCATTACCTTATAAGTCTGGGATGTATACTGTATATTGCGACGCTTCACGCGTCGGGTTGGGATGTGTGTTGATGCAGGATGACAGGGTTATCGGTTATGCTTCGCGCCAGCTAAAGGTTCATGAAAATAATTATCCTGTGCACGACTTAGAGTTGGCGGCGATTGTTCATGCTTTGAAGATTTGGCGGCACTATTTGTATGGTGTGTCATGTCAGGTCAACACCGACCACCGCAGTTTGCAGCATTTGTTTAAGCAGATGGACCTTAATCTGAGGCAGCGGAGATGGCTTGAGTTGTTAAAAGAATATGATCTCACTATTTTGTATCACCCGGGCAAGGCAAATGTAGTAGCAGATGCTTTAGCAGGAGGGCAGCGAGTATGGGTAGCTTGGACTACATTGCAGCTGAGGAGAGACCTTTAGCCTTGGACATTCAGTCCTTGGCCAATCGCCTTGTGAGATTGGACCTTTCGGAGCCTCGTCGAATTTTGGCTCATGTAGTTGCTCAGTCTTCATTGTTGGGGAGATTAAGGCTCGACAGTTTGATGATCCATGTCTTGTAGAGCTTCGGGATACGGTAGTCTAGGGTAGGGCCAAGGCGGTTACCTTGGGAGAGGATGGTGTTTTGAGACTCCAAGGCCGATTGTGTGTTCCTGACATTTATGTCCTGAGGGATAGGATTCTAACAGAGTCGCACAGTTCTCGGTATTCTGTTCATCCAGGAGCGATGAAGATGTATCGTGATTTGAAGCAGCATTACTGGTGGAGGCGGATGAAGAAAGATATAATGCAGTATATGTCTAGGTGTCTCAATTGTCAGCAGGTCAAGTACGAGCACCAGAGGCCAGGAGGCTTGTTTCAGCAGATGCCCATTCCTAAGTGGAAATGGGAGTGCATCACTATGGACTTCGTGGTTGGGTTGCCTCGGACTTTGCGGAAGGTTGACGCGGTTTGGGTCATTGTGGATAGATTGACCAAATCGGCGCATTTCATTCCTGTGGCTACCACTTACACTACAGAGAGGCTGGCTCAGATTTATATTCGAGAGATAGTCCGGTTGCATGGTGTGCCGGTGTCTATTATATCAGATCGAGGTCATCAAATCACTTCGCACTTCTGGAGGGCTTGCACAGCGAGTTGGGCACTCAGATAGACCTTAGTTCAACATTCCACCCTCAGACTGATGGCCAGTCAGAGCGTACGATTCAGATTTTGGAGGATATGCTCAGGGCTTGTGTGATTGATTTTGGCAGTCAGTGGGACCAATTCTTGCCTTTGGCAGAGTTTGCATACAATAACAGTTATCAGTCCAACATCGAGATGGCTCCATTCGAGGCTTTATATGGTCGACGATGTCGTTCTCCTATTTGGTGGTTTGAGCCTGGCGAGGCCAAGTTATATGGCACAGATCTGGTGAGAGATGCTTTGGATAGGGTGAAGGTCATTCAGGAGAGACTCCGCACAGCTCAGTCCAGACAGAAGAGTAACGCAGATCAGCGGGCGCGTGATGTAGCATTTATGGAGGGAGATAAGATTATGCTGAAGGTTTCTCCGATGAAGGGTATCATGAGATTCGGAAAGAAGGGCAAGCTGCGCCTCAGGTTTATAGGTCCATTCGAGGTGTTGAGGTGAGTCAGAGAGGTCTCTTATTAGCTTGCTTTACTTCCAGCCTTATCAGGAGTTCACCCGGTTTTCCACGTATCCATGCTTCGGAGGTATCACGCCAACTTCTCCCACGTAGTTGATTACAACACGATTCAGTTAGATGAGAAGTTGGGCTACGAGGAAGAGCCAGTAGCTATTATTGGTAGACAGGACCGCCAGTCGAGGTCCAAGTCAATTTCTATAGTTAAGGTTCAGTGGAGGGGCAAACCAGTTGAGGAGGCGACTTGGGAGTCCGAGGAGGAAATGCGGAGCAGATATCCACAGCTATTCAGCACTTCAGGTACGATTCTAGACCCGTTCGAGGACGAACGATTGTATAAGAGGGGGAGAATGTAACGACCCGACCGGTCATTTTGCGTATTAGGATCCCGTTCCCTTAAATGAAACCTTCCATAGCGGCTGTTCGTGCTTTATGACTTGCGGGGATGGGTGGTTCAGGATTCGGGAATGGTTTGAATGATTTAGGAACACCTGGTTCTTTAAGGTTGGCCTATTTGGCCAAGTTTGACTTCGGTCAACATTTTGAGCAAACGACCTCGGAATCAAGTTCTGACAGCTCTAATAGCTCCGAATGATGACTTCGGACTTGGGCGTATGTTCGGCTAGGGTTTTCGATGACCTGGGAGCATTTCGGCGCCCGAAATGGAAAGCAGGATTTCCTTATGTTTGAAATTTGGTTTGGGACGTAATTTTATGCTATCGGGATCCGAACAGAATTCCGGGACCGGTAATAGCTCTGATATGTCATTTATGACTTGTCTGCAAAATTTGAAGTCATTCCGAGTTGTATAGGTCGGTTCGGCGCATTATTATAGAAATCTTGAGTTTGAAAGTCTTAAGTTATGAATTCAGGGGTTTTGGGGTGTGATTTTGAGTTTTAGCATTGTTTTGAGTGTTCTGAGGGCTCGAGCAAGTACGCTTTATGATTTAGGACTTGTTGGTATATTTGGACGAGGGCTCAGGTGGGCCCAACTGCCTCCCGGGCACCACACGAGGCCAAAAACTAGCTAAATCAACTGCTGGTGCACTGTTGCTGGTGTGACTGCAGGTGCGGTTTCCCAGACGCAGGTGCATGACCTCTCCTGCGGTCCCAGCCTCGTAGGTGCAAAACCCCAGGGGTCCCCCTTCTTCCGCAGGTGCGGAAGTTCTTTCGCAGGAGCGGGTCCGCTGGTGCGGAAACCCTTCCGCAGGTGCGACCCCAGCCCCCTTGTCCAATATCCGCAGGTGCGAGCCCCAGGCCGTAGGCGGGGACCACATGTGCTGAAATTGCTGTAGCCAGCAGTATATAAGTGCCAAATTCGGGTTCTTCTTCATTTTTCACATTCAAAAAACTCCATTAAAGGGATTAGGAGCTTGGGAAAACCTGTCCACGACCAGTTCCAGTAGAGGTAAGTAACTCCACTCCATTTTCCTAGTTTAACTCACGAATTGCCAAGGGAATTAACTACAAATCATTGGAAAATTCGGGTTTAGGGTAGTAAATTGGGAATTTTGAGAATTTGGTGAACTATTCAATTCTTGTTATGAATTCAAGTGTAAATCACATAATCATGATCCTTAGGCTTCGGGTAAGTGATTCCTTCGAGAATTTTCGAACTCCGAGCGCATGGACCTGGGGTAGAAATTCCAAAATCCTTCAAGAACGCCTAATTTTGGGTTTATTGGTTGATTCTTCTTCTTTGAACTTAAATTGATTCAATTACGCTATATTTGGCTAGTTGTGAGCCGTCGAGGGTAGACTTCGGAGATTGCGGGCGCATCCTTGATTCGAGGAGTGATTTCGTCACGAGGTGAGTTTCCTTTCCAACCTCGTAAGGGGGAAACGTCCCCATAGGTTCCTTATTTCTTATGTGTACATGTTGTGGGGGCCGCGTACGTACCAAGTGACGAGAGTCCGTACGTGGCAACTATATCGCTATGTCGGGTAGCTTTAGGATTCACGAGCATGCCTCTATGTGCCTTATTTGTACCTTGTATGTATTGCAAATTGTGATTGTTTATGAGATGGCATAAAAAGGTGAAGTATTATGTTTTCATACCCAGTTGGCTATAGAGGTATTTGCACAGGTCCTGTCGGGTTCACTGTTGAGTCGGTACCCATATAAGCCTATATATATAAATATGAATTTATCATTATCGAGTCAGCACACGAGTCACAGGTAATATTCGCGATCGTGGGGAGCTTATCATTATCGAGTCAGCACACGTGTCGTAGGTAAGATTCGCGACCGTGGGTAGCTTATCATTACCGAGTCAGCACACGAGTCACGGGTAAGATTCGTGACCGTGGGGAGCTTTGCATTATCGAGTCAGCACACGAGTCACAGGTAATATTCGCGATCGTGGGGAGCTTTGCATTATCGAGTCAGCACACGAGTCGTAGGTAAGATTCGCGATCGTGGGGAGCTTATCATTATCGAGTCAGCACACGTGTCGCAGGTAAGATTCGCGACCGTGGGTAGCTTATCATTATCGAGTCAGCACACGAGTCGCAGGTAAGATTCGTGACCGTGGGGAGCTTTGCATTATCGAATCAGCACACCAGTCGCAGGTAAGATTCGCGACCGTGGGGAGCTTTGCATTATCGAGTCAGCACACGAGTTGCAGGTAAGATTCGCGACCGTGGGGAGCTTTGCATTATCGAGTCAGCACACGAGTCGCAGGTAAGATTCGCGATCGTGGGGAGATTTGCATTATCGAGTCAGCACACGAGTCGCAGGTATGATTCGTGATCGTGGGTAGCTTATGACCTCAGTCCTTATGACCACCCTTATGACTCCGGGCGGCTGTCTTGTTCTGGTATTGTACTATCACTTGAGTCTGAGTCACACATAGTGAGATTGACAGGTATTGTGTAAATGGAGGTTTGGCACTTGTAGGTCATTTTCAGCTGTTACTTAGATTACATTATTTGTTATGTACTTGTTGATTTCTGCTTCACATGCCTACTGCTTTAGTCATATCTCTTTTTATATTATATTGCTGGACCTTAGTGAGTATCTAGTCGACCTCTCGTCACTACCCCTTCGAGTTTAGGCGAGATACTCACTGGGTACATATTTATTTATGTACTCATGCTGCACTTCTTCTTCTTCTGTACTTGACTGTACAGGTCCGGAGGCTGGTACATCTGATTATCAGGCCGGTGCTAGATATTGATTTGTGTGATTAGACTTCACGGTGAGCTACTCTTCCTGGCGACCTCCTAGCAGCACCCTGAAGTTCTGTGTTATTTTCCCCGTCTATTTCTTCCAGACTGTGGATTTGTATATATATGTATATCTTGTATATTCCTCTAGTTGCCCGTGACACTCGTGACACTAGTTCCTGGCACACACGTAGTGTATATTTTGGGTTTTTGGCTGTATATCCGTGCATTTATTTTATTTGGCCATACATTATTATTATTTTTTTTTTTCATATCAAGCTATTATCATGTTTAATTGTTTACAACTGGTAAATATTTCCTTGTTTAATCACATGGGAAGGGTAACCCCTAGTGTAATTCATATTGGCTGGCCGAACCTCGCTGTTGGGTGCCATCGCGATCTAAATTAGGATTTGGGTTGTGACAGGCCATCTTTGAAAACAAGATGGCCAAACAAGCACAAAGGTTTAAGGCAGAAAGAGAACAATGCTATGACATGATAGCCCAGTTGGAAGAAGAATTGCGACAATGGCAAGAGCAGACTCACAAAGACACCCAGGCTTTAGAGGCAAGATCTCCGCAGATCGGGCATCTACTTCAGGAGAAAGGTATCATCAGGCAAAGGGTCCAGGAGATAGCTGATTACATTGTCACTAAATGCCAGGAATGCGAAGATATGACTCAGACCACCTTCTTCTCAACGGTTATGATCTTCGCCCACAAGATAATGGACGACCTCTACCGCCTCCAACAAGATATAACACGCAAGCCTGTGGCAAGGCTGAATGATGCCCCACGGGTCCCTGAAGCAATGGAAGCACTGATGTATTTTTGATATTTCTCGAGTCTGTATTTTATTTTCCTGCTGTAGTCTTGTCCACGTCCACTGTAGTTTTTACATTTCCAGGAAAGCATGTCTTGAGTCTTTTGTAGTTTTTAAAATTTCAAAAAATGTACTGAAATTTCTTATGAAGTTGAAAGTATTTTATCTAATGAATGAAAGTCTCAAAAAATGTTTATTTCCTTCCTTCGGATTTATCCCTTGAACTACGTAATGATATGATTCACGCGGCGCCATGATACATAGGCAATCCACATAGGATTCGATTTCTAATCATAAGAAAAGAAAGTGAGTGTGACATAAAAGAGAAAAAATTAATACAATGAAAGAAATAAAAGAGTGCTAAATTGATAGAGAAAAAAACAAAAGGGTGAAAATAGGATAAAAATGAGGGAAAGTTCAAATCCGAGAAAATAAAGCCGGATAAGACACATAACCGTTGCAAAACATATAGAAAGCGTTCAATTTCCTAGGTGCATCGCATACCCCAAACATGCGATTCCCTATGTGATAAATGTTTCAACCTAATGTTTTGTTGGTTCACTCTTAAAGGTGTTTTTCTAAGGTGGTTGGTTTTTTCGGTAACTTGGCTTCCCATCCCTACTTCACTAGATCAAAGGGAAGCATAGAAATGACATCCGAAAGCCACACTTATCAATCGTCAACTTTTCTATGGAGGACCCGAATCCAGTCATCCCAACGTCTGAGTCAGCCACAGCTGAAGAGAATAGGATCTTGCGTTGCCGCATGCTGGAAATGTGGGACGCATGGTCCAATGGTAGGGAACCTCCCAGTTCCATCCCGGGCTTTCTAGAGATAATCCCCAGGACAGGCGGAACTTCTAACATCCCTATAAGTTACCCGGCCACGCCACTCGGATACCCAACTATGTCAGCTCACTTTGCTGGAAGGCCTTCTGAGGTTCGCCCCCAGGTCTTGTTTTCCGGTGCATCATCCAACATCTTCACTACACCACCAAGCTCCGCTATGGCTCCGCCAACTATCATCGGTCCAAACTTTGATCCATCGGCATTTACATTCCAAATGCCATCATTTCTGGGCACCACTCATGTCACACCCGATTTATACCCCCAACAACCTCAGTATGAAGTTACTTTGGGATGAGATAAAAACCCCGAGCACGAAGAAATGGCTCGGAAAATGAAGAGTATCGAGAAGAGCCTCAAGAATATACAGGGGCTGAGCGGGCAGAAAAGCGTCTCCTATGCTGATTTGTGCATCTTGTCGCACGTCCATTTGCCTCTCGGGTTTTAAACCCCCAAGCTTGAAAAATATGATGGACATGGGGACCCCATAGCTCATCTGAAAAGGAATCGCAACCAACTCCGAGGAGCAGGTGGGAAAGAGGAACTTCTCATGGCATATTTCGGAGAGAGTTTAACAGTGATTGCATCAGAATGGTACATGGACCAGGATATATCCCACTGGCACGTATGGGATGACCTAGCCCGGGACTTTGTTCGACAATTCCAATACAACGTGGATATCGCCCCCGATAGAAACTCCCTGTCCAACCTTAAAAAGAAGTCCTCAAAAAGTTTCAGAGAGTACGCTATAAAGTGGCGCGAGCAGGCATCTAGGGTCAAACCTCCAATGGATGAGGTCGAAATAGTTAGTGTTTTTCTGCAAGCACAAGAAGCAGATTACTTTCAAAATATGATGTCCGCCATGGGCAAACCATTTGCAGAAGCAATCAAAATTTGAGAAATGGTTGAGAATGGTTTAAAGACCGGTCGTATCCTGAGCCAATCGGCCATAAGGGCAACCTCCCAGGCCATCCAAAACGGGTCCGGGAGTGCAGCCAACAGAAAGAAGAAAGAAGAAGGGGCCATGATAATTTCCGATGTCAGGGGATCTCGGCAATACTTAGGTCCATTCCCCAAAACTTCCCAACACTACTATCCTCACCAAAATGCAGCTTATACTACGTCCCCTTTTCCCTACACGGTGATGAACGCTCAGTCGCATCTCAGGCCGCAACAACAATACAACAAGAACAGAGCTCCACCCCCAAGAAATAACCATCTTCCCCCAGCTCCATATAATTTACACCCTCCTCAAAACAACTACCCGTACAACGCTTACCCCCGTGAGCCACAAAGGAGACTCAATTTCACTCCTATCGGTGAGCCATATTCAAGTCTTTTCCCAAAGTTTGTCCAGATGGGGCTTCTACAGCCCGTACCTCTGACCAGGCAAAACCCAACATCAACGTCATACAAACCCGGAACCAATTGTGCCTACAATTTTGGAGCAGAGGGGCACGACACGGAGGATTGCTGGACTCTCAAGCGGGCTGTGGAGAATCTTATAGAGCAAAAGAAGGTAGTGTTAAGGGATGAAGAAGCTCCCAATGTGACTAACAATCCATTGCCCGCCCATAAAAATGGGCCTGTTATCGGCATGATCTGCGAGGACCAATATTTTGATCCAGCTTTGAAGGCTATCATTGCCATCGCAGATACAGAGAAAAAGCCTAAGGCGACATCCAAACCAGCTTTGATGACCCAAAAGGGTCATCCTATGTGAATTTGATTATGACTGTGTTCCGAGGCCCCGAAAGCCTCCGTTAATCTCACCTCGATGTGCGTGTGTAGCCCGAGCGCGTAGCCGGGAAGCCTTTATGTGGAAACTTGATAAAGAGTTGAATTTATGATAATTAATTGAATAAAGTTGACTTTGGTCAACATTTTTGATAAACGGACCCGGACCCGTGATTTGACGGTCCTAGAGGGTCCGTAGGAAAATATGGGACTTGGGCGTATGCCCGGAATCGAATTTTGAGGTCCCAAGTCCGAGAAATGAATTTTTAAAGAAAATTATTTTCTGAAAATAATAAAGGCTTATGAAAATGAACCTTGATGTGAAACTTGTGTTGTCGGGCCCGTATTACTGTACAGGAGCCCGAAACATGTTCAATATGTGTTATTTGAGTTATTTGTGAAATTTGGTAAGGAACAAACTTTATTTGACGTATTTCGGATAAAAAATGGGAAATTGAGAGTTAATGAAGTTATAAGGATTTCCTTAAATTTGAGATTTGGTTTGGAGCGTGATTTAAAGTTATCGAGGTTTGAATGTGTTTTCGAGATCGGGAATAGTCCCGTTATGTCATTTATGACTTTTCTGCAAAATTTAATGTCATTCCGAGTTGTATAGGTCGGTCCGGCGCATTGTTATAGAATCAAGAACTCGAAGTTTTTTAAGTTAGGATTTTAGGAGTTTTGGGATGTGATTTTGAGATTTAGCGTTGTTTTGGGTGTTCCGAAGGCTCGAGCGAGTCCGTATTATGAATTAGGACTTGTTGGTATATTTGGACGGGGGCTCGGCTGGGCCCAGGTGCCTTCCGGACACCCAACGGGGCTAAAAACCAGCTAGAACAGCTGATGGTGTGACCGCAGGTGCGGTTGCCTAGCCGCAAGTGCGGGACCGCTCCTGCGGTCCCAGCCTCGCAGGTGCGGAGTTCCACAGGTGCGGTTCCTTTTCCACAGGAGTGGAGCCGCAGTGCGGTCTCCAGCTCCGAAGGTGCGACCCTAGCCAGCGTTGCCATTTTCCGCAGGTGCGATCTTTTCTCGCCGGTGCGGGACTGCAGGTGCGGTTCTAAGGCCGCAGGTGCGGAACCCCTGTAGGCCAGACTGTTTTAAATGCCAAAAACACGAGATTTCCTCATTCCCTTCACACCAAAAACCCCATTAGAGACTTGTGAGCTTGGGAAGGACGCACCACGACCAAGCTACTGTTAAGGTAAGTTCATTCCTTCCTAATACTAGTTTCATGCATGAATAGTTAATGGGATTACCTATTAAAATAATGGAAAATGAAGAATTGGGTAGTAAATTTAGGGTTCTTGACAAATTTGCGTATTGTCCTTTTAATGCTATGAATTCAAGTGGAAACTTCATATTTATGATCCTTAGACTATGGGTGAGTGATTCCTTCGAGAAGTTTCGGGATTCGAGCGTGCGGGCCCGCGGTCGAATTTTGGTATTTTTGAAAGAATGATAGGAAGTGTATAACTAGGCTTTGGAATTGGTTTATTGATTAAGTATTGATGTTAATAACTCAATTATGTCTAGATATTATCGATTCGGAGTTGGATTCGAGAGGAAAGGCTGTGATTGAGGCTTGACTTGAATTTTGGAGCCGAGGTAAGTGTATGGCCTAACCTTAGCTTGAGGGATTAGGTACAGAGTCTTATTTGCTATGTGTAAATCATGTCCAACGTATAGGTGAGGTGAGGAGTACCTATATGTTGTGGTCAAGCATGCCCATGAGTCAAATGTGACGAATCATACCGTGTTCTTAATATTCTCTGTACTATAAGTAAGTGGTGATTTAGAAGCGATACATTGATTTCGTTTCACGTCGTGGGGAGTTATTGAGTTATTTGTTTCAGTTGAGGTTTTACTGTTGAAATTATATCTCTGAGCAAGTTTGGTTATAGCTGAGTCCCTTGCCGGGACGATAGAATTTTATTGAGTATTTTCTGTACATTTGAGATTTCTTATTGTTAGTTTGCATATTATATTGCTGATTGTTTATTATTTATCGCACGAGGGGACATGTTGTACTGATTGTTTATTATTTATCGCATGAGGGGACATGCCGTGCTGATTGTTTATTATTTATCGCACGAGGGGACATGCCGTGTAGATTGTTTATTATTTATCGCACAAGGGGACATGCCGTGCTGATTGTTTATTATTTATCGCACGAGGGGACATGCCGTGTTGATTGCTTATTATTTATCGCACGAGGGGACATGCTGTGCTGATTGTTTATTATTTATCGCACAAGGGAACATGCCGTGTTGATTGTTTATTATTTATCACACGAGGGGACATGATGTGATGATTGTTTATTATTTATCGCACGAGGGGACATGACGTGTTGATTGTTTATTATTTATCACACGAGGGGACATGATGTGATGATTGTTTATTATTTATCGCACGAGGGGACATGACGTGTTGATTGTTTATTATTTATCACACGAGGGGACATGTCATGATGATTTTTTATTGTTTATCGCACGAGGGGACATGCCTTGCCGATGTGTTATTGTTTGATGCACGAGGGGACATTCCGTGCCGAGTGATTTGTGAGGTGATGCACGAGGGGACATGTCGTGCCTTGTGTTGTTCATTATCTGTTCTGAGGCATTAAATTATTGCTTTTACTGTTACATTTCAGTTGTTACCCTGTTCGACTATGCTAGTATTTGTTTCCCCTCTTATCCCAGCATGACTCTCCCCGTATCTGTTTATACTTGTTTATTTCTGTCGATATTTTCCTGTTATTATATAGAATTGCACAGGTATGTATATTGTTGTCGGTCCTAGCCTCGTCACTACTTCGCCGAGGTTAGGCTCGACACTTACTCAGTACATGGGGCCGGTTGTACTGATGCTACACCTGCACTTCTTTATGTTGTGCAGATTACGCAGCCAGACCCGGTGGACACTGACGTAGGGAGCATTCCACCAGTTATTCAGGAGACCTCGAGGTAGACCCGTAGACGTTCGTGGGCCTTGGCGTCACCTTCTACCCTTCTCTTTCAATTCTGTCTTATTTTATAGTTTCAAAGACAGTCATATGTACTTATTTTCAGACCATTGTATTCACTAATCTCATAGACAGTTCGTGAGTATGTGACACCAGTTCTGGGATATGTATATGGGTTTTATTACGAAGTTGCTATATTATTTTGAATTTAGTTAACCTTCATATTGTTGACCATCGATGCCTTAGTTATCTTGTTTATTTTAGTTGTTAATGAGTTTACTTAGTTCAAACATTGGCTTGTCTAGTGGGTTCAACGTTAGACGCCATCATGGCCTAAAGGTGGGCTTTTGGGTCGTGACACCAGCCAAGGAAATAAAGAAGAGTAATCCCGTCCCTCAAGCCATGGGGAAGGCTGAAGCCAAGACAAAGATAGGATCTTCTAAAGACGGCGTTCTTTACGTCCCCAGGGCACCCAAGAAGGAACAAGGTATGTTAAGCCCGCCCAGAAGGCTACAATTCAACAGAGCCATGAAAAACGGCCCAACAATGTATGTACCAAAGGGGACGTACGTGGCGCAGGGGAAAATACTTTCACCAAGGCTGAATGAGCCCGTGGTTATTATCCGCGTGTCGCAAACTCCCGTAAAGGCTACTACTGCCATCCCTTGGAACTACAACAAGACGGTAGTAACATACAAAGGGAAAGAGATCACACGGGAAGCAATTGAAGAAAATTCCTCTGAAAAATACCTCAATCTAAAAGAACTGGCCAAAAACAAGCACAAACGCTTCCCTCTTAAAAAACCTATCATCGCCGAAGAGGCTGAAGAGTTCTTTAAGAAGATGAACATGACTGAATACGCTACAATTGAAGAACTCAGGAAAACTCTTGATCAAGTATCACTCTTATCTTTATTGATGGGCTCAAACGAGCATCAGAAAATACTCTTGAAAACACTGAATGAAGTGTATGTGCTGGCGGAGACCTCAGTCGAACAATTGAAAGAATGGTCGAGTGTTTCTTTGAAGTAAACAAAATTTCTTTCAGCCGGAATGATCTACCTTCTGAGGGAGCCGCTCACAACAATGCCTTACACTTAACAGTTAAAAGTGAGTGATATTATGTGAAGTGAGTTATGCTTGATGGAGGTTCCGGGGTAGATATTTTCCCTTTATCAACACTACAAGGAATGGGAATCGGCACTGAGAGAATCAGGCCGAATAATGTTTGTGTCCGTGCCTTCGATGGAATCAAAGGGACACCATTGGCGAAATAGACATAGTCATGACAATCGGCCCCGTGGACTTTACGGTAACCTTCCAAATCTTAGATATGGATACCTCATACAATTTCTTGCTAGGAAGGCCATGCATCCACGCTGCCGGCGCAGTGCCATCTAACCTCCACCAGATGGTCAAGTTTGAGTATGAAAATCAAGAGATAGTGGTCCATGGGGAGGACGAGCAGTCAATATACAGAGACCCTTCGGTCCCTTGTCTCGAAGCCAGAGAAGGAAGTGAGCATATTGTCTATCATGCGTTTGAAATTGTGCTTTCCGATCAACACGAAGAAGGTACTCCATGCCCGCAGCCTTGTCTATCAAATGCGTCAATCATGGTCGCTACCGACATGATTAGACATGGATAGAAACCCAGAAAGGGGCTTGGGGTGTCCCTGCAAGGTATCACTGAACTGATCTCTCTACCGGTTGCTGAAACATTCTTCGGCATGGGTTTCCAGGCCACAAAAGCCAATGTGGAATGGGCCAATGCTCGAAAGAAAGATGGTTGGGACTTGCCTCATCCATTTCCCCACATTACTGAAACTTTCATCGAACCACAATATGTCGAAGAAGAAGAAGAGGCCTTTACGGCCGAAGCAATTGAAGGAATTTGCAAGGCCATGAACCAGATGTTGTATGAAATTAACATGGTTCAGTTGGGAGAAGGTTCAAGCACCGCGGAGGTGCAATACATGGGCCCAAACGCCAAGTTGCAGAACTGGAGGGCTACTCCATTCCCCGTCCGGCGGGAGCCCCGGTAGTTCAGTTTTGCCATCTTTCCTACACTATGAGTTATTTCAGGGTGTAACTCAAGTGTTTTCAATTTACTGCCTTTTGAATTCCCATGTTCAAATTCAAATAAATGAAATCAAAATTTCATCATCTATTATTCTTTCTGACTTCTGCTTATTTTCTTATTTTCAGTCCTAATAATGCAGCCTTAAATAACATGACATGCTTGCGGACTTCATGCTCTGATCTTAATACGCTGTCTAACCTCGAAATAATGAATCAAGAACCGGAATATGATGAAGAAGAGGCTTTTAGGGAAATAAATCGAGAATTAGAACAATTCAAGAATAAGCCTAAGCCGAACTTAAACGAAACAGAACCAGTCAACTTGGGTAATGCAGAAGAGGTTCGAGAAACCATGATAAGCGTCCACACTGATGAAAGAACTAGGGACGCTTTGATTCAACTTCTGTTTGAATTCAAAGACGTGTTTGCTTGGTCCTATGAAGACATGCCCGTACTAAGTGTGGATTTGGTGGTACATAAATTGCCGACCTATCCTAGTTATCCGCCCGTCCAACAAAAGCAGAGGAAATTTAAAACAGACATGAGTGACAAAATCAAAGAAGAGGTCACTAAACAATTAAAAGCGGGAGTGATCCGGGTGGTCCAATACACTACCTGGCTGGCCAATGTGGTTCCAGTACCCAAAAAGGACGGAAAGGTCAGAGTATGTGTCGATTACCGAGATTTGAATAAAGCAAGCCCTAAAGATAACTTTCCACTACCAAACATACATATCCTGGTTGACAATTGTGCCAAACATGAGGTACAGTCTTTCGTGGATTGCTATGCTGGATACCACCAGGTATTGATGGATGAAGAGGATGCAGAAAAGACAGCCTTCACTACACCCTAGGGCACCTACTGTTACCAGTCAAGCCGTTCGGTCTAAAGAACGCTGGGGCAACATATATGAGGGCCATGACCGCCATTTTCCACGACATGATGCATCAGGAGATTGAGGTATACGTCGATGATGCGATTATTAAATCCAGGACGCAAGATGACCATGTCTAGCATTTGAGGAAATTCTTCGAACGCCTGCGTAAGTATGATCTGAAACTAAACCCGGCCAAGTGTGCCTTCGGAATTCCGTCTGGGAAATTACTAGGGTTTATAGTCAGCCGACGGGACATCGAGCTGGACCCGACAAAGATAAAATTCTATTCGGGATCTCCCACCTCCAAGAACCAAGAAGGAGGTCATGAGTCTGCTGGGTAGGTTGAATTACATAAGCAGATTCATCGCTCAGTTGACGTCCACTTGTGAGCCTATATTCAAGTTGTTGAAGAAAGATGCATCCATCAAATGGACAGACGAATGCCAGAACGCTTTCGACAAGATCAAAGAATATCTGTCGAACCCGCCAGTGCTAGTCCCACCAGAACCAAGAAGACCTTTGTTCTTATACCTGATGGTGTTAGAAAATTTCTTCGGGTGTGTTTTCGGGCAACATGACGCAACCGGGAAGAAAGAACAGGCCATATATTGCTTGAGCAAGAAGTTCACGAGCTACAAAGACAAGTATACGTTGTTGGAAAGAACTTGCTGCACTCTAACTTGGGTCGCTCAGAAGCTCCGGCATTATTTGTTGGCTTATACCACCTACCTCATCACTAGTCTGGATCCATTGAAGTACATATTCCAAAAGCCAATGCCCACCGGAAGATTAACAAAGTGGCAGATTTTGCTCAACGAATTCGACATAGTCTATGTCATTCGCACGACAATGAAAGCCCAGGCCTTGGCAGATCACTTGGCAGAAAATCCTGTCGATGACGACTACCAACCTCTAAGTACTTACTTCCCAGACGAGGAGGTAAATTCAGTCAAGATAACTTCCGAGGACGCCAGCACTTGGAAGATGTTCTTTGACGGAGTTGTATATGCAAAAGGTGTTGGGATTGGGGCAATCTTGATTTCACCCACGGGACAGCGCTATCCCGCCACGGTCTGCCTTCGGTTCTTCTGTACAAACAATACTGCCGAATATGAGGCTTGTTTAATGGGTATGAACATGGCTATTGACATGGATGTTGAAGAGTTATTGATCATGGGGGATTCGGATTTGATCATCAAGCAGGCTCAGGGAGAGTGGGAAACTCGAGATGTTAAGCTCCTCCCATACAGACAACATGTGGAAGATCTTAGCAGACGATTCAAAGTTTTCGAGTTCAGATATATTCCTCGATGCCACAACGAGTTAGCCGATACGCTGGCTACCCTAGCTGCAATGCTGCCATATCTGGGTAATGTTCACATCGACCCGTTGGAAATTCAAATCAAGGAAAGGCATGGTTATTGCAACACGGTCGAAGTAGAGCCTGATGTCCAACCCCGGTATCATGATATCAAAAGATTCTTAAAAACAAAAGAATATCCATAGCAAGGCAATGGGGACCAAAAGAGAACCATCCGGAGACTCGCAATCAGTTTCTTCTTAAGTGGGGAAGTACTGTATAAGAGGACTCCCGATCTGAATCTATTAAGATGCGTAGACGCCAAAGAAGCCAAAAAGATTATGAACGAAGTGCATTCAGGAGTATGTGGTCCCCACATGAATGGATACGTCCTCGCAAAGAAAATCTTGCGAGCCGGATATTATTGGATGACCATGAAGAAAGATTGTTTTAGCTTTGTCCGGAAATACCATAAGTGTCAAATACACGGCGATTTGATTCATGCACCACCATCAGAATTGCATCCTATGTCAGCACCTTGGTCGTTTGTTGCCTGGGGTATGGATGTCATCGTGCCGATCGAGCCAAGGGCCTCAAACGGGCACAAATTTATTTTGGTTGCTATCAACTATTTCACAAAATGGGTCGAGGAAGTCACATTCAAAGTTGTCACCAAAAAAGCAGTGGTGGATTTCGTGCACTCTAATATCATTTGTTGTTTTGGTATCCCAAAGACTATCATTACCGACAATGCCGCGAATCTAAACAATAACTTGATGAGGGAGGTATGTGAACAGTTCCAAATCACACACCGCAACTCCACCCCTTACCAGCCCAAAGCCAATGGCGCCGTTGAAGCAGCAAACAAAAATATTAAGAAAATCTTCAGGAAAATAATTCAAACTTCCAGGCAATGGCACGAGAAAGTTCCTTTCGCATTACTGGGATATCGCACGACAGTGCGCATGTCGGTTGGAGCTACTCCTTATATATTGGTTTATGGCACTGAAGCCGTGATACCCACAGAAGTGGAAGTTCCTTCCTTTCGGATTATTGTCGAAGCAGAAATCGAGGATGATGCATGGGTCAAAACCCGATTGGAGCAATTGACTCTGATTGACGAGAAAAGGATGGCCGCAGTTTGCCACGGGCAATTGTACCAACAAAGAATGGCCCGCGCCTACAATAAGAAAGTGCGGCCTAGGAACATTGAATTAGGGAAACTGGTTTTAAGACGTATCCTCCCACACCACGAAGAGGCGAAAGGAAAATTCGTCCTGAATTGGAAAGGTCCATACATCATAAGGAAATTACTTCCAAAAGGAGCATTGTACTTGGGAGACATCGAAGGAAATGATCCCGAAATGGCTGTCAATGCAGATGCAGTCAAAAGGTATTATGTTTGACCTTTTCCGTGATGAGGACGTTGATGATCGAAATGACGAAGGCTTTTCATTAATGTTACCCCAAACACTATCATTTTTGTAAACCCTTTGAGCCGGTTACTCTTCCTTGACTACCCTCCTTGGAATTTGAAGAAGAAAGAAGAAAAATCAAAAGAAAAAAAAAGAGAAAAGAAAAATAAATAAATAAAGAGAAGAGAAAAGAAAAATCAAAAGAAAACAAAGAGAAAAGGAAAAATCAAAAGAGAAATAATAAAAAAAAGAAACGAAAAATCAAAAGAAAATCAAAAGCAAAAAAAAAAAAAAATCAAGAAAAAAAAAAAAAAAAAAAAAAAAAAAAAAAAACAGAATGTTTGACTGAACTACGTCTGACTTGATTCCGAAAGGATACGTAGGCAACCTCTCCCTGGGATTCAGCCACACCAAAATAAAAATCCACATTCCCCAAGAGTTTACGCTGGGGCAAGTGTTGAGATTCGACAATAATTCGCCTAAAAGTTCCAAGGTTGTAATTCAATACAAATTCTTTGTACCCCGAATCCTATTCAAGTCCTTCCGATCGATCGGCAAAGAAAAGCCAGAATGGGAATATACATCTATTTGGACCTCATACAAGCAATGAGAGAAATTAAAATGAGAGAGTCTTATCAGTGAAAGCCCACACGGGCACCATAAGGCGATGATGAGTAGAGAAATTAAAAATGAGAGAGTCTTGTTAGTGAAAACTCGCAAAGAGCACTACAGGACGATGGCGAGAAGAAAAATGAGAGAGGTTAGCTGGTGAAAACCTGAAAAGGGCACTACTAATCGAAAAGAGGATGATTGGTCACTGATATGGACATGGTCCGGGGCAAGGTTTCTCAACCTCGAGTTAAAAGACGTGACGAATTTCTGAGAGTCAGATGGTTTATATAGATCAGGCATCCAGTCCAAGACGCATGTCATGTTCATTGAAAGCCGCGTACACTCCGGATAAGTACTTTTTTCTCTCCCCCAAAAGGGATATTTCTTGTCAAAATTCATTGTCTCCGTTTATTTGTTATTCTCTTTCAATGCCTTTCAGTCTGACTCTGTTTATAAAGTAAAACAAGGAAAGGATGGCAAAACAGATTTACAGGGTTCTCGTTTGACGCAAGACAATATGCAAAGGGCACCGAGCCTCGTCAGGGGCATCAAGTCGATCCCGTATGGCCGCAATGGCCGATGCTTTAAACACAACTCTTGAAGGGTGAGGATCTAATAGAAATGCCTATAAAGGCAATTGAACTACTAGTTAAGTACACGAGAGAAAAACCCTAAGGCTCTGCCTTCTCTCTAGAATTTCGATTTTAGAGAGAGAAAGTTAAAGTTTTCTAATTTTTTCCGGCGACTATGACCACTGCCAGTGGCGGCCAGCCACCACCAGTGGCTGGGCTGCCTCCAACGACCCACCCCACTGCTGCCCAGCCCCCCTC
>ML286696.1:21215-48552 GCA_005239495.1 Nicotiana undulata
CCCGACGATGGACTATGCAAAAGTAGTCAAACCTGCGTCTAAATTTGCTGCAACTAATGAAAGAATTGCTGCTACTAATGAAAGAATTGCTGCTGTTGATCCAATTCCTATTAGGCATGCTTCTTTTTTACAAGGTGAACCATTAATTGAATTCATGGAATCAGATGTGGATCGTATGAACGTGCTGGAAGGTTTGCAATATGCAGTCGTATGTAAGTTTTCATATGGTTGGCCTGAACTTAGTGAATTACGTAAGATTCCAATTCAATGCGGAATAAAAGGTGAATGCAACATTGGTTACCTACGTGATCGTCACTTATTGATAAGACTATCTTTGTGGCAAGACTTTATCGAATTTACTTCAAAGATAGTCTATTACATAAAGGATAAGCATGGAAAAGAATTTCAGATGAGGACATTGATATATGATTCTAAATTTAAACCTGGAGAAGAAACATCAAAAGTAATGGCCTGGATTTCTTTTCCAAACTTATTACCTACCTTTTTTGTTAAAGAGGTTCTATTTTCATTAGCATCAGCAGTGGGTAAACCTTTACACTTAGATTTAGCCACTGTTAACAAGACAAGACCAAGTTGTGCTCGTGTGAAAGTGCTGGTCGACTTACTAGCTGACCTTCCAAAGAAGATCAGGATGAACATAAGACATGACACTACATAAGAAATCAGAACAGACTGGATCAACATCAAATACGACTACCTACCTAAATATTGCAAGGAATGTAAATTACAGGGCCATGACATGTTGNGATAACAGAAACATGCATAGGGGAAATCAAGCTAAAGCAAAGGAAAACACTGGTAAAGAACTAGTACCAGCTAATAAACAGGCTATTGCCGTGCCTCACAGGCTTACTATTACAAACCAATTTTCACTACTGGAGGATGAGAATGCACATGAACATGAAAATAATCAAATAATACTAGCGGAGGATGCCAATGTACAGAAGCAAGTACATACTAAATCCAGGTTGAATGCAGCAGAACCAACCTTCAAATGTCCTACAAAAGATAAAGGAAACAAAGGTCATAAAGGAAATCAACATACACATGGTAAGAGTCTTAACTCAACAACTCCTATAGCTAAACAAGGTGTAGTAAATGAAGGAGGAAAACAAGCAAATGGTAAGAGCCTCAACTCAACAACTCCTAAAACCAAACAAGGGGTATTAAATGAGGGAGATCAACTAGGAGATGCAGTCATAATAGGCACCTTTTCTGAACAGCAATTAAGAGAATCTACACAACAATGGGTTCAGAGAACTTTTCAAGGAAATATGGTTGCTATTAACACTTCTGTCCAAGAAGTGCCAACACAAGATACTGGACTCAATCTAGAACTAATGCATAATGAAGTTAATGATCAGGTAACAGACCCAGACTATGACCAAGTCAGAAATATGGACAATGCAAATTGGCAAGGAGGAAGAATGTGGGAGCATCAAAGAGAAGTAGATTCAGGTGAAGGAGAGATACCAGATATCATGCCAAGTGATAAAGAAGATGATGTAGAGACTTTGGAGGATGAAACTCAAAGTGTTAATGCTATACCAAAGTCTACTCAAAACAAAGATGAAACTACTACTTCAAAGGTGAAGGATACTGCTGTTGCTAATCCAGGTAATACACAAGAGAAGGAAAAGGAAATTATGGTTGACAAAGGTCCAGATATTCAGATTATAGAACCTGGGGGAACAGGACAAGGGGATGCAGTAGATGGATCTGTCAACAAAGGGGACAAGCCAACTAAGGAAGCTACAAAACAACAAAGGAATGGGGACACTGGTACTTCAAAGCCATGCCAAGTGACACAGCAAAAAGAAGTACAACAGCCTGTTGCTATTGTCCAAACAAATGCAGAACTGGTTTATGCTCCAAACAATACCAAGGAGATGGAAGAGAATGCAGAACAAACACTTAAGGACCTTGATGAAGAATCTTCAGTCCAGAACTTCTTAAATGTGGCCAGGCAGGGAGATCTCTCACCCAGACACATTGAAGAAGCAAAATCAAAAGCAAAAGGGAGAAAAAAAACCAACAAAGAAGGCCCCACAATCCACCAAGGGGGGTACAAACAAGAGGGACAATATCTAAATCCAAAAATCAATAAATGGATGCACTTATTTTGAACGTTGATCAGTCAACACAATGCAAGCATTTGAGAGGTTGATTACAATGCATAGACGGAAGCACTTTGAGTTTATTGGCATAATGGAACCAATGCAGCAAAAAAATAAATTGGAAAGGTACAGGAGAAGGATAGGCTTGGGTTAAGCTGTTGCAAATGTATCAAATAAAATATGGGCTTTTATTGATGATGTGTTTGAGGTAACAATTGTGTATGACTTGGTGCAACAGATGACCTTAAAGCTGTATCATACAGAAACTCACATTGAACTTATGTTGACATTAATATATGCTAAATGTGATGCAATTGAGAGGATCGAACTATGGGATTCACTATATGCAATTTCCAGGGACATGACTACACCATGGATAGTGGGGGGGTGACTTCAATGTCATCTGGGATGAAGAAGAGAAATATGGTGGATTACCTGTGCACATCAATGAGGTAGATGATTTCAGGCATTGCATGAACACATCTAACCTAACTGATTTGGGATTCAAGGGAAGTATCTATACATGGTGGAATGGTAGATCAGAGGAAGATTGCATTTTTAAAAGGTTGGATAGGTGCTTTGGGAATGCAGAATTGCAAGACACATTCCCAGGACTGGAAGTCACACACCTCTCCAAGATAGGGTCTGATCATTGCCCTATGTTGTTGAAGTGTGACATAGAAGCATCCCCAATTATCAAACCTTTTAAATTCCTCAACTTCTAGACAAAACATGAAACATTCAGAGGTGTGGTTAGGGAGAATTGGAGTGCTGATTTCATGGCTAATCCTTTTACATTGTTTAACTTTAAACTAAAGAAGATTAAGCGGGCCTTGTCCACCTGGAGTAGAACAACATATGGTGATATTTTTCAGAAAATAGCCAGCTTAGAAGAACTAGTGTTGATGCATGAGAGACAGTTTGAGGAAAGGCCAACCCAGATGAACAGAGTCAGATTACAAAAGGTGCAGGCTGAGATGATTAAGTATCTAGCAATTGAGGAACAATTATGGAAGCAAAAGTCTGGTATGAGGTGGTTCAAAGATGGAGACAGAAACACAAAATCTTTTCATGCACAAGTTAATGGAAGAAGGAAAAGGCTAAAGCTGACCAGGATAAAGGATAGTGGGGATAATTGGATAGACGAGACAAAACATATTGCAGAAGAAGCTGTAAAATTCTATAAAGATCAGTTCACTGAGACTGTAATTCCTATTGACTTTAGTATTCTAAACCATGTGCCTTCTATGGTNAGCAGTGATGGGATTAAATGCAGAATCAACAGGTGGTCCAGATGGTTTTACATGAGCATTTTATCACACTTGTTGGGATATAATTGAAGAAGATGTGGTTGCTATAGTTAGAACCTTCTTCTGTGGGCAGCAACTACCAAAGCATGTGACTCACACAAATTTGGTGTTACTACCCAAGAAAAAGGAGATCAGTACTTTTGCAGACTTGAGGCCAATTAGCCTTAGCAACTTTGTCAACAAAATATTCTCCAGAGTGATTCATGAAAGAATGGTGGAATTGTTGCCAAGCCTAATCTCAGAAGAGCAAGCAGGATTTCTGAAGGGTAGAAGTATAGTTGAAAATGTATTACTTACACAGGAAATCATAACAGATATCAGATTGAGAACTAGGTTTGGAGCTAATGTGGTGATAAAGCTGGACATGGCCAAAGCATATGATAGATTGTCCTGGTTGTTCTTAACCAAAATGCTAAGGAAACTAGGCTTTGCTGAAAGTTTCATTGGGCTGATTTTTGACTTGGTTGGGAATAATTGGTACTCAATTCTTATTAATGGCCAGACACATGGGTTTTTCAAGTCAACTAGGGGGGCGAAGCAGGGTGACCCACTATCACCAACCCTATTCATACTTGCAGCAGAAGCACTATCAAGAGGCCTCAATGCTTTGCATCAGAACAGGAGCTTTCATGGATTTGCGCTGCCAAAGTGGAGCCCAAAAATCAATCACTTAGCATATGCAGATGACACTATAATTTTCTCATCTTCTAACCCAAGGTCACTGAGGCTAATTATGCAAGTCCTACATTCTTATGAGCAGCATCAGGTCAGCTGGTTAATAAAGCTAAGTCAGCCATCTATATGCATCACCTAACTAATGGGGAGGTAATTAGGAAGGTAGAGAGGATTACAGGGATAGGGAATAAGGATTTTCCTTTTACCTGCCCTATATTTTATGCAAGAAGAAAAATGGATTACTATCAAGACTTGATGAAAAAGGTGATGGACAAGCTACAGTCCTGGAAAGGCAAACTATTATCCATTGGGGGTAGAGCTGTTCTGATTGCTAATGTCCTACAATCTATGCCAATCCACCTGCTATCAGCTGTAAATCCTCCTAAGAATGTAATTAATAGGCTGCATAAAATCTTTGCTAAATTCTTTTGGTGCAGTGATATAGGAGGAAACACAAGGCATTGGGCATCATGGACTACCCTATGCATGCCAACAGATGAAGGTGGGATTGGCTTTAGATCATTGCATGATGTGGCTAATGCTCTGTTTTGTAAATTATGGTTGAATTTTAGAGCTAAGCCTAGCTTATGGAGTTCTTTTATGAGTCAGAACTATTGTAAAAAGCTTAATGCAGTAGTGGTTCCCTGGAGAAATGGATCACATGTGTGGAGAAAAATGATTGAGTGTAGAGAAATGATAGAGCACCAGATTTATTGGAAACCAAGAATGGGATCTTCTCTTTTTTGGTTTGACAATTGGACTGGGTTGGGAACCTTATACTTTCTAGTACCTCAGGATTTTCCTATTGATGAAGATGTACAGAATGTCTACGAATTGGTGGAACAGGGTGCATGGAGACAAGGTAGACTATTGGAGCTGTTGCCTGAAGATTTAGCTAGAGACATAATAGACAATATCCCAGTACCAGACATGCACACAACATTGGATACACCCTATTGGATGCTAGAAGGTAGAGGGCAATTTTCAGTAAAATCAGCATGGGAATACATTAGAAGAAGAGATTATTAGAGGGAGGCATATAGAATGATTTGGGTCAAAGGGCTACCTTTCAAAATTTCCTTCTTTATGTGGAAAGTTTGGAAGGCAAAGCTACCTTTAGATGATTTTATGAGACGGTTAGGGTACTTTATGCCCTCCAGATGTTGGTGTTGTGCACAGCCAACTGAAGAGACTTTGGGGCACTTATTTTTCACTTCAAATGCAGCCTCAACAGTGTGGAAATATTTTTTATCTAGGGCAGGAGTAAGGTTAGAGGGGCTGAATTTGCACCAGGCAATTACCAGATGCTGGACAGCCCAAGTGTTACCAAGGATGAAGCCAATTATGCAAGCATTACCATCATGCATTGTTTGGGAACTTTGGAAGAGGAGAAATAGTTGGAAATATGGAGATGCTGTATCTGTTAATAGAGTGATCTATCAGGTGACAACAACAATCCAGGAGCTTGTGCAGGTAAGGAAACCTGGGTTAAGGGTTCCTCACAGGTGGCATGAGATACTGGCACTACTGTAGAACTACACACCAAGGCTGAAATTTAAGAAGGTATTATGGGAATTACCGGAAGAGGGATGGATTAAAGTGAATACAGATGGTGCTTGCAGAGGTAACCCTGGAAGAAGCTTTATTGGATTCTGTTTGAGAGATGAAAGAGGTGACCTCATATATGCAAGTGGAAGGGAGATTAATGAAGGAACAAATAATGAGGTTGAGGCATCAGCTATCCTGGAGGCTTTGAGAATGTGCAGGGAGATGGACTACAATCAAATATGGTTGCAGACTGACTCATTGATCATTAAAAATGTTGTGGAAAGAGTTTGGGAACCTCCTTGGAACATAGTTCATCCAATGGAGGAAATCTGGAGACTTAAGGAAGAGTGCAGCCTTATAGTAACACACATCTATAGAGAGGGCAACAGGCTGGCAGATCACCTGGCTAATTATGCATTGGATCATGGAAATCTAGAGTGTTAGGGGTTTTGGGATTTGGATACAATGGGTAGAAGGATACTTCATGATGACAAGGGACAATGTCCATATCTAAGAGTAAGAGTGGCAAGAAATTGATGACAAAAATGAGGAGATGCAGCTGGAGTAAGAGGGAACATGAGGATACTTATTATCATGTTCAAACCTGTAAAGGGGAGAGCATGGTAACACAAGGTTTTACTAACATTGTTTGCTTTTTTGCAGGTACCAAAGTCAAGTGGTTGTCCTATGACCTAAGGAAACTCCTATTGGTGGTATTAATGTTTTACATTCATTCCAAGGGAGGGACTAAGGGACTAGAAAACTACTTGATAGCATGGAGACATCAAGAGAGGACATTACATAACCCTATAATGCTCAGAAAGTCTAATCGAAGTGAGCAGGAGAGGGTTACTGGACAGTTGAACAAAATAAAGGGATACTGGACAATCTTGTTTGAGTCATCGTACCAAGACAAGAAAGGGGTTGATGTTAGACCTGGGCTCATAACAAAATTGTCCAGATCCAGTTCTATAAACCAACAGCCCTCACAATCAGTACATCTAAGAAGACATAAGGGGTGGAGGGGTGTTGCAATATGGAAGCCAAGGAGGACAGAGTGGAATACAATTAACAAGCTGCCCAGAAAGCTCAAAAGAAATGGGCAGCAATTAAGGACACACTTTGGGGCAGGAATATGCATAGGAAAAGTAGTAAGAGTGGAGATTAGGGGGAGAAGTGTATTATGGAAACAGAGATGGAGAAGTTGGAAGTCACCTAAAAAATGGCCCAGAACGTATGAACGAAATGGGCAACAATACACACAATCAGGGAAGGTCAGAAGGCATAAGGAGAATAGGGGGGGATGTGCACTAGGAATACATAATAGGACAGGCTGGAAGACACATAATAGGCTGCCCAAAATGTATAATCGAAATGGGCAGCACTTCAGAATTACAAAATGCAGAGAAGTAGGACTAAGCATACAAGTAGTCAGGCAGGGCAACAACAAGCAACAATTATAAGTCACAAAAGGGGAAAGAAGAGGGGACATGCAAGAGATAGGGAAATAAAAAACAAAACAAGAATAATGCCTAGAATGTCAAATCGGAATAGGCAACAATACCACATAAGAGATCAGAAGGGAGATACAAGAAAAATCTACAATAAAAAGGAGAATAAGGGGGATAGAGAACAGGGAGTACTACTGAATGAACAAAAGGAAAAAAGAAGAAGCATACAATCAGTTCACCTTTATGTACAAATCAACAGTGAGGAGTACATGAAGGCCTGTTTTTACACTAACTATGGTTTCTTTTTTGTAGGGATTAACATAAAAACCATAAATGTTCACCAATTACAATCCCTAAGGGTGGTAATACTATGTATTCAGCTTTTAGGGGGAGGAAATGTGACAAGCGTATGGATGGAAAACACACACAACACTCAAACAACAGAGATTAGTTAAATAAAACAGATACAGAATAAATTCGAGGGAGAAGTTGTACTTGTGGCTGGTATAATATGGAGAACACAGAGCTTACACCTCAATGATGATTCAGCTGGGTCGAGAATATTCCTCTCCGGTATGAACCATGGAAATACAAGGAACAAAATAATTAGGAAAAGGAATAACACAAGACACAGCAGAAAAAGAACAAATGAGCTCAGATCGAGTCACTTACCAGCTCGACGGAGTGGATCGGGAACATGCGCAGCCATGGAAGTCAATGAAATGAAGCTCAGGCAAGTGAGTGAGGAAATACCAAGTAATAAATTAGTGAGGACAGTACCAATACAGATCAGAAATGGAACACACAAGATCGAATCGAGGAACTTACCATCTAGAAGAGTCACAGCTATGGAAACCGTTGTGAAGAAGCTAGGGCAAGTAAGAGAGGAAATTTGGGAATACAGAAATGCATAAAATTTGGTACAACACCCGCATTATGCAAGAAATTGAAAGAGACAAATCAGCGAGGAAAAAAGAAAATCTCAGATACAGAAGAAATGAAGCATATAAACTCAGTCTGAGCTACTCACCTGCTAGTCTAAGTGGAACAGCCATGGAAACCGATGTGAAGATGCTAGGGCAAGCAAGAGAGGAAATATGAAGATACAAAGTGTTGAGAAACGGGGAAAAGCTAAATATCAACAGGAACTATAGTATTGAGCTTAGATTAGGACACTTACCAACCATGGGAGTGGATTCGCCACTATGGTGAAGAAGGAGCTAGGGCAAGAGAGTGAGAGAATAGCAAATGAAATGCCTAAGTATAGAGGCTCCTACAGGCATATGAGAGTCACGCTTGGGCTGTCTGAAATGAAGGGAATTGGGCTCACGATTTGGGCCTGGTTTCTTTAGGCCTAATGGGCTACTAAGGCCCAATACATTAAACTGCCCATGAAGCATATGTGTGGCTATGAGTGCAACAGAAATATTGGGCTAACAGCAGCCCAAATGGACGATTCCAGCAATTTTGGGCTATTTTAGTAGAGTAGACATTAGTTATAACTATATATCGTGTAATATCATTATTGGGCTTCACAACCCAATATTGATAATAGGCCATATGTAGTTCTTTTTTTACAGTCCACTTGTAGGACATCACTCAATTTTGTTATTTTTCTATTATTATTAATAAAATAACTACTAGGTACCCAACCTAGTAGTTAAATTTGCATAAAAATAAAAAAACAAAAAAAACTACTAGTTAAGTCCCATGTGGCTAACCCCCTTGGAAAAGATTGAAAAGCCGAAACGCTCCAAATACTTTAAAGACAGTTGGAAGGAAAAATCAGAAATGAAAAGCCAATGAAGGCGAAATAAAGTTGGAAAGGGTTAGGTCCCACACGACTAACCGTTGCAGCAGAATTCGAGGGCCAAAAATGCCCCCCGATGCTCTAGAAATCCAAAAGAAAAACAAGTGAAAGGACTACAAAGGCAGAATAAAGTTGAAATGTTGGGTCCCACGTGACCGATCACCATGACAAAAAATGGAAGACAAGATCCCTGGATTTGGAAGTGAAACCCAATCCCCAGCAAGCAAGCAAGCGGTCGAGATCTTCGTCAAAAGAGCCGAGATCAAGTAGTTGAAAATAATCAAGGTCGCAAAACCAACCACCGTTTAAAACTAACAAATTGTTCTTTATTGAAATAAGAAACAGGTGCAACTCAAAAGCAACCGTGCAAAAGCAGGTGCAACCAAGAGAAAAGGTGCAAGAGCTAAAAGCAGCTCTGCAGCAACAACTCCAAAAGGGAAGTTTTCTTCAAAATCCTTTCCCCCATTCATTCAAAAAAAAAAGTGTTGAAAACAACTCAAATCTGAAGTGGTATAGGGTCTCCAGACCCTAGCTACACCTTTTTCGACATGGGAGTACACGCTCCTTGATCGATGTCAATTAAGGGTATACATTCCCTAATTAATGTTTTCTTTTCCAATTAAGGGTATACATTCCCTAATTGTTGCTTTATTTTCCAATTAAGGGTATACATTCCCTAATTGATTTTCTTTTCCCGTCATGGGTGCACACGCTCCATATTCGATGCCAATTAAGAGTATACATTCCCTAGTTGATGTTTTACTTTTCCAATCAAGGGTATACATTCCCTAATTGATGATTTCTTTTCCAATTAAGGGTATACATTCCCTAATTGATGATTTGCTTTTCCAATTAAGGGTATACATTCCCTAATTGATGCTTTCTTTCCCAATTAAGGGTATGCATTCCCTAATTGATGTTTTCTTATCCAGTTAAGGGTATACATTCCCTAATTGTCGCTTTCTTGTCCAATTAGGGGTATACATTCCCTAATTGATTTTCTTTTCCCCACATGGGTGCACATGCTCCCTAGTCGATGCCAATTAAGGGTATACATTCCCTAATTGATGCTTTCCTTTCCAATTAAGGGTATACATTCCCTGATTGATGTCTTTTTTTTTATCCAATTAAGGGTATACATTCCCTAATTGTTGCTTTCCTTTCCAATTAAGGGTATACATTCCCTGATTGATGTCTTTTTTTTTATCCAATTAAGGGTATACATTCCCTAATTGTTGCTTTCCTTTCCAATTAAGGGTATACATTCCCTAATTGATGATTCCTTTTCCAATTAAGGGTATACTTTCCTTAATTGATGTTTTCTTATCCAATTAAGGGTATACATTCCCTAATTGCCGCGTTCCTTTCCATTTAAGGGTATACATTCCCTAATTGATGTTTTCTTATCCAATTAAGGGTATACATTCCCTAATTGTTGCTTTCCTTACCAATTAAGGGTACACATTCCCTAATTGGTTTCCTTTCCCGACATGGGTGCACACGTTCCTTAGTCGATGCCAATTAAGGGTATACATTCCCTACTTGATTGTTTTCCTTTCCAATTAAGGGCATACATTCCCTAATTGATGTTTTAATTTTCCAATTAAGGGTATACATTCCCTAATTGATTTCCTTTTCCCGACATAGTGTGCACGTGCTCCCTGGTCGATGCCAATTAAGGGTATACATTCCCTAATTGATGATTTCTTTTTCAATTCAGGTTATACATTCCCTAATTGATTTCTTTTCCAGCATAGGGTATACAATCCCTAGTTGATTTCATTTTTGCCACCCCCAGGGTGTCACGACCCACAATCCTAATCCGAGTCGTGATGGCGCCCAACGACGGGGTTAGGCAAGCCAACACAAATTACACCAAGTGACACCCTTCCCCAAATAATTAAACAAGTCAGAGATTACCGGTTATAATGACTAACATGATACTAGCCTTGAGAGAAAGTAAGTCATAGTAGATACAAAGTCGAGATATAACATACACATTGATATACATCCCAAAACCCCAACAATGTAAATACACTATGCGTGTGTGCCAGGAACTAGTGTCACGAGTGTCATTGGGCAACTACTGAATATACAATGACTACAATATATACAAAGTCTCCGTCTGAATGAAATGGACAGAGAAATACAACAAAAGAGCTCCAGGGCGCTGCTAGAAAGTCGTCGGGAAAGCAGCTCACTGTGAAGTATGACCACGCTGTCAATATCCAGCACCGGCTTGATAGTCAGACGTGCCAGCCTCCGGAACTGTACAATCAAGTACAGAAAAGAAAAGAAAGTGTAGCATGAGTACATATTAAATAAATATGTACCCAGTGAGTATCCCGCCTAAACTCGAAGAAGTAGTGACGAGAGGTCGACTCGATACTCACTAAGGTCCAGCGGTAATAACATATGATAAAATATGATGAAATACAGTAGGCATGTCAGGGAAATAAGCAACAAGTACATATACTAAAAGCAGAAAAATCCAAACAGCTACTGAGCTTAAAGAATAAAGCACTTTCAAGAGTAAGACCACCGAATGAAACCATAATAAAAAATTCTTAGATCCCCCGTGGCGTACGGCCCGCTCCCATAACGTACTTTCTACACTCGTCGTGGCGTACGGCCCGATCCCATATTCAATTCAATTTCTTTTCAACACTGCCGTGGCGTACGACCCGCTCCCATATATTTCAATTAGTTTTCAATTCCGCCGTAGCGTACGACCCACTCCCATATATTTCACAATTTCTTTTCAATTCCGCCGTGGCGTACGACCCGCTCCCATATATTTCACAATTTCTTTTCAATTCCGCCGTGGCGTACGACCCGCTCCCATATATTACACAATTTCTTTTCAATTCCGCCTCCGAAGAATAATGCGATGCAAAACATAATTCCGTAGTACATATGTCATTACAATAAATCATATGAAGCATTACAAAGAAAACATATCAGGCATTACAAGAAAAACATATTTAAGGCATTACAGGAAAAACATACAAGGCCTGATGTGGGCCTAACTACCCGGACATAACAATAATAGCCGCTACGTACGGATTCTCGTCACTTGGCACGTACGTAGCCCCCAAAAAAGTTACACATAGCATATACATCACCTATGGGGACAATTACCTCTTACAAGGTTAGAAAGGAGACTCACCTCGTGTCGAATCTACCCCTCGGACCACAATTGCGCCCGAAACTCCGAATTCTATACCCGAGGACTCGCAACTAGTCAAAAGATATACAATAACATCAATGCATGTACAATGTGATAACTTATCTTAGTTATTCAATAAAATCGCCATTCTTGAAGAATTCCCAATTTCCAACCCCGGCCTCTCATGGTCAAATTCCGAAAATTCTCGAAGGGATCACTCACCTATAGCCTAAGGATCATTAAGGTGTGATTTCTACTTGATTTCATGGCCTAAAATGGAAAATTACAAAATCCTCAAGAACCCTATAATTACTACCTAGTTCTATGATTTTAGATAATTTAGTAGTGAATTTAACTAGGGATTAGTGTTTGAAACTAGTAAAACTATGGAGTTTACTTACCTCAATAGCAGTGGTGGAAGGTCCCTTGAAGAGCTCTCTAAAATCTTGAAGAGGAAGATGAAAATGGAGGAACAAGGCTAAGTCCCGTATTTTATAAAACTGCCCAGTGATTCCTTCACTGCGATCGCGACAAGGGGTCTGCGATCGCGAAGGCCAACTGGCCAGACCACTACGATCGCGGCAGAGGTCCTCCGATCGCGAAGAACAACTGGCAAGACCTCTGCGATCGCGGAAGGGGTCTTGCGATCGCGAAGAACAAACTCACCCGGCCCAGACGCGACTCTATGCGATCGCAAGAAACGGGCTGCGATCGTGAAGGTGTGGAACCCAGACCTCTGCGAAACAATCGCTAGCCCACCAAAATCCTTCTCCGCGATCGCAACCCACATTCTGCGATCGCAGAGAAGGAAACCAGATAGCAAATTTTTCTAGTTTTCCAACTTAGCTCCCAGGGGTCTAAATCACCCCCGAGCCCCTCGGGACCCCATCCAAAAGCACCGGCAAGTCTGTATTCATGATACGGACTCGCTCAAACTTACGGAACATAAAAAACAACAACGGAACTCGAAATAAAACCCCAAAACCAAATTAATCAAATTTAAGAACTTTGAAATTCTAGAATTCACTTCAACACGCCGAACCGGCCTAAACTACTCGGAATGACTTCAAATTTTGCAGACAAGTTATAAAAAACACAACAGAACTATTCTCGGTCTCGAAATTTCATTCGGACCTCGAGAACATAAACTCACCTTTCAAGCTAAATTTCAAATCCTTTAAAAACGTCAAAACTTCATTAACTCCAATTTTCCTCATTTTGATCCGAAACCAATCAAATCAAGTCCTTTTCTTACCAAATTTCACAGATAACTTATATAACACATATTGAACATGTTCCGGGCACCGAAATCATAATACGGGCCCGGCAACACAGGTTTCTCATCAAGATTCATTTTCATAAGCCTTTAATATTTTCACAAAATAATTTTCTTTAAAAATTTATTTCTCGGACTTGGGTCCTCGGAATTCAATTCCGGGCATACGCCCAAGTCCCATATTTTCCTACGGACCTTCCGGGACCATCGGATCACGGATCCGGGTCCGTTTACCAAAAATGTTGACCAAGGTCAACTTTATTCAATTAATTACCAAATATTTAACTCTTAATCAAGTTTTTCACATAAAGGCTTCCCGGCGACGCGCCCGGGCTGCGCACGCACATCGAGGTGAGATTAATGGAGGCTTTCGTGCCTTGAAACACAGTCCAAATTAGATGCACATAAGATGACCCCTTTTTGGGTCATCACAATCTCCCCCTCTAAAACAAACATTCGTCCTCGAACGGACATAGAGTCGTACCTGAAGAGCCGAATAGCTGTGGATACCTTCTCCGCATATCCTCCTCGGACTCCCAAGTCGCCTCACCGACTGGTTGGCCCCTCCACTGGACCTTTACGACAGAAATTCTCTTAGACCTCAACTGGCGGTCCTGCCTATCAATAATAGCGATTGGCTCCTCCTCGAAGCCCAACTTCTCATCTAACTGAATAGTGCTGAAATCAATCACGTGAGAGAAATCGGCATGATATCTCCGGAGCATGGATACATGAAATACCGGATGAACTCTCGATAAGGCGGGAGGTAAAGCGAGCTCATAAGCAACCTCCCCGACTCGCCTCAACACCTCGAAAGGGCCTATAAACCTGGGGCTCAGCTTGCCCCTCTTCCCGAATCTCATAACGCCCTTCATCGGCGAAATCTTCAACATAACCTTATCTCCCTCCATAAATGCTACATCACGCGCCCGCTGATCCGCGTAACTCTTCTGTCTGGACTGAGCTGTACGGAGCCTTTCCTGAATAATCTTCACCTTTTCCAAAGCATCTCTCACCAGATCTGTACCATATAGCCTGGCCTCGCCAGGCTCAAACCACCCAATCGAAGAACGACATCGCCAACCATATAAAGCCTCGAATGGAGCCATCTCGATGCTGGACTGATAACTGTTATTGTATGCAAACTCTGCCAAAGGCAAGAACCGGTCCCATTGACCGCCAAAATCAATCACAAAAGCCCTGAGCATATCCTCCAAAATCTGAACAGTACGCTCCGATTGACCATCAGTTTGAGGGTGAAATGCTGAGCTGAGATCTATCTGAGTGCCCATCTCACTGTGCAATGCTCTCCAAAAGTGCGAGGTGAACTGAGGACCTCGATCTGATATAATAGACACCAGCACACCGTGCAACCGTACTATCTCCTGAACATAATCTGGGCCAGCCTCTCCGTAGAATAAGTAGTAGTCAAAGGAATGAAATGCGCCTATTTGGTCAACCTATCCACTATGACCCAAACCGCGTCAACCTTCCGCAATGTCCGAGGCAACCCAACCACAAAGTCCATGGTGATGCGCTCCTATTTCCACTCAGGAATGGGCATCTGCTGAAACAAGCCTCCTGGCCTCTAGTTCTTGTACTTGACCTGCTGACAATTAAGACACCTAGCCACAAACTGCACTATATCTTTCTTCATCCGCCTCCACCAGTAGTGCTACTTCAAATCACGGTACATTTTCGTCGCACCCGGATGAACAGAATACCGAGAACTGTGGGCCTCTTCCAAAATTCTCTTCCTCAAGCCATCAATATTAGGAACACATAAACGGCCCTGGAGTCTCAAGACACCATTCTCGCCCAAAGTAACCTCCTTGGCCCTGCCATGGACCACTGCATCCCGAAGCTCTGCAAGGCAGGGATCATCAAATTGTTGAGCCTTAATCTCCCCCAATAATGAAGATTGAGCAACTACATGAGCCAAAACTCGACGAGGCTCTGAAAGGTCCAGTCTCACAAGGAGATTGGACAAGGACTGAATGTCCAAGGCTAAAGGTCTCTCCTCAGCTGCAATGTAGGCCAAGCTACCCATACTCGCTGCCCTCCTGCTCAAAGCATCTGCTACTACATTCGCCTTGCCCGGGTGGTATAAAATAGTGAGATCATAATCCTTTAACAACTCAAGACATCTTCGCTGTCTCAAGTTAAGGTCCCTCTGCTTAAGCAAGTATTGCAGGCTACGTTGGTCAGTATAAACCTCACAAGATACACCATATAGATAATTCCACCATATCTTCAGAGCATGAACAATCGCTGCCAACTCCAAATCGTGCACAGGGTAATTCTTTTCATGAACCTTCAGCTGTCGCGAAGCATAAGCAATAACCCTACCATCCTGCATCAGCACACACCCCAACCCGACGCGTGAAGCGTCGCAATACATGGTATACATCCCAGAACCAGAAGGCAATGACAGAACTTGCTGAGGTCAAAGATGACTTGAGCTTCTGAAAGCTCGCCTCACACTCGTCGGACCACCAAAACGGGACATTATTCTGAGTCAATTTGGTCAGTGGGGCTGTAATAGAGGAGAACCCCTCCACGAATCGGCGATAATAGCCTGCTAGCCCGAAGAAACTCCTGATCTCTGTAGCTGAAGTAAGACGCGGCCAACTCTGAACTGCCTCAATCTTCTGAGAATCAACCTTGATACCTTCTCCAGATACCACATGCCCCAAAAATGCTACGGAATCTAACCAGAACTCACACTTGGAAAACTTAGCATACAACTTCTGTTCACGCAAGATCTGGAGCACAACTCTCAAGTGCTGCTCATGCTCACCATGGCTCCGCGAATAAATCAAGATGTCATCAATGAAGACGATGACGAAGGAATCAATATACGGTCTGAATACCCTATTCATCAAGTCCATGAAGGCTGCGGGGGCATTAGTCAAACCCAAGGACATCACCAGGAACACATAATGGCCATATCTGGTACAAAATGCCGTCTTCGGAACATCTGAAGTCCGAATCCTCAGCTGATGATTACCCGATCTCAAGTCAATCTTAGAAAACACGCGAGCTCCCTGTAACTGATCAAACAAATCGTCGATGCGCGACAGAGGATACTTATTCTTGATGGTTACTTTATTCAGCTGGCGGTAGTCAATGCACATCCGCATAGACCCATCCTTTTTTTTCACAAATAAGACTAGAGCACCCCACGGCGACACACTCGGCCTGATGAACCCCTTGGACAACAACTCCTCAAGCTGCTCCTTCAACTTCTTCAGCTCTTTAGGAGCCATACGATAGGGGGGATGGAGATAGGCTGAGTATCTGGGGCCAAATCAATACAGAAGTCAATATCTCGATCTGGAGGGATGCTTGGAAGATCTGAAGGAAACACATCCGGAAACTCTCGAACAACATGCACTGAATCAATGGTACGAGACTCGGCGGTGGTGTCCCGCACATAAGCAAGGTAGGCCAAACAACCCTTGTCGACCATATGCCGAGCCTTTATGAAGGAAATAACCCGGCTGGAGGCACTAACTGAAGAACCTCTCCATTATAGTCTAGGCGACTCAGGCATGGCTAAAGTGACTGTCTTGGCATGACAATATAACACAGCAGGATAAGGAGATAGCCAATCCATGCCCAGGATAACCTCAAAATCAATCATATACAGCAATGAAATATCTGCTCTGGTATCGAAACCGCAGAAAGTGACCACACAAGACCGGTAGACTCGGTCTACTACCACAGAATCACCACAGGAGTGGACACATATATAGGAGAACCCAAGGAATCACGAGGGATATCCAGAAAATGATCAAATAGTACGGAAACATATGAATATGTGGATCTTGGATCAAATAGTACCAAAGCCTCCCTACAACATATTGAGATAATACATGTGATCACGGCGTCTGAGGCCACTGCATCTGATCTGGCTGGAATGGCATAAAACCTGGCTGAGGCTCCTGAAGACTGAACTCCCCCAGAATGAACAGGAACTAACTGACCTCCTCCTGACGGGCCTCCCCCTCTAGGATGACCCTGCCGACCTGTCCTCCACCTCGAGGCGGCCGGACTGCTGGTGCTGAACTCCTAGGCTGATAACTCTGCTGCACTTCCTTGCCCCGATACCTGGGACAAAACCTCCATGTATGACCCGGCTCCCCACACTCGAAACAACCTCCTAGTGCTACAGCCCGCTGCCCGAAAGTGGAAGAACCCTGAATAGCTGGAGGGCAGTGTGAACCCTCTAGTAAAGCACTGAAATAGGAACTAGAGGATCTCTGATGACTGGAATAACTGCTGGGTGCACCCTGGGTGGCTGGGGGACGATAGGAACGCTCTGGAATAGCGTCGAACTGATGCCTCGCTGAAATACCCCTGGGAGGTAGTGGAGGTGCTGAAAATGAAGGCCTACTGAACTGGCCGCCTCCGAACTGACCTCTACCCCTAGCTGGAGCACCCCTGAAGTCACCTGTGAACCTGGCCCTCTTGTCCTGCTGACCTGGCTGACCCTGCTCCCTGCTCCTCATACGGTAACCCTCAATCCGTCGAGCTATCTCGACTACAAGCTGGTATGGGGTACCCATCTCTACCTCTCTGGCCATAGAGGTCCTAATACCTGGATGCAAGCCTGCCACAAACTGTCGCACCCTCTCGGCATCAATAAGCAATATCATAAGGGCATGGCGAGACAACTCGGAAAATCTGGCCTCATAATCAGTCACTGACATCTGCCCCTGCTCTAGTCGCTCAAACTAATCCCGTAGCTCCTCCCTCTCAGAAGGCGGAGTGTATCTGTCTAGAAATAACTGAGCAAACTGATCCCAAGTGACAGAGGAGAATCTGCTGGCCTGCTAAGAATATAGGACTGCCATCACTTGCGAACTCTGCCCTCTAACTGAAATGTGGTGAAATCCACTCCATGGGATTCCAAAATCCTCATGTTGTGCAGTCTGTCCCTGCACCTATCAATAAAATCCTGAGCATCCTCTCCCCGCTCACCCCCGAAGACTGGAGGGCGAAGTCGGGTCCATCTATCCAACATCTTCTGCTGGTCACCCTCTGCAACTGGCCTGGGCTCTGGGGCTGCTACTACGGGCTGAACCCCTCCCACGGGCGGTGTGCCCGGGGTATGACGTGCTGCTGCTGCCTGACCTATGGCATGAGCGGTAGGAGTCTTGACTCCCCCTGCCGCCTGCGAAGTAGCAGGGTCGGCTGGAAATAAACCAGCCTGAGACATAGTGTCAATGAATCTCAGCATACGACCCATGACCTCCTGGAAGCCTGGCACCGTCATGAAATCCACTGGAGCAGGTGCTACTGGAGGCACCTCATCCTGTTCCTCTATAATAAGGTCCTCTGGTGGTGCCACTGGCGTAATTCTGGGATGCCCTCGTCCCCTGCCTCGAGCAGGTGCTCTGCCTCTGCCTCTACCCCGACCTTGGGTAGCCGGGGCAGCGGACTCTCCCGGACCAGGAACATTGGATGCACGCATCCTCACCATCTGTGATAGAATAGAAGAATAAGTTTGAGTACATCATAGATTGCACGACAGGATATGAATAAAGGGAAGTTTCCTAACACCCCATAGCCTCCTGAAGATAAGTACAGATGTCTCCGTACCGATCCGCAAGACTCTACTGGGCCTGCCCGTGACTCGTGAGACTTACGTGAACCTAGTGCTCTGATACCACTTTGTCACGACCCAGAATTCTAATTCGAGTCGTGATGGCGCCCAACGACGGGGTTAGGCAAGCCAACATAAATTACACCAAGTGACACCCTTCCCCAGATAATTAAACAAGTTAGAGATTATCGGTTATAACGACTAACATGATACTAGCCTTGAGCGAAAGTAAGTCATAGTAGATACAAAGCCGAGATATAACATACACATGGATATACATCCCAAAACCCCAACAATGTAAATACACTACGCGTGTGTGCCAGGAACTAGTGTCACGAGTGTCATTGGGCAACTACTGAATATACAATGACTACAATATATACAGAGTCTCCGTCTGAATAAATGGACAGAGGAATACAACAAAAGAGCTCCAGGGCGCTGCTAGAAAGTCGCCGGGAAAGCAGCTCACCGTGAAGTATGACCACGCTGTCAATATCTAGCATCGTCCTGATAGTCAGACGTGCCAGCCTCCGGACCTGTACAGTCAAGAACAGAAAAGAAAAGAAAGTGCAGCATGAGTACATATTAAATAAATATGTACCCAGTGAGTATCCCGCCTAAACTCGAAGAAGTAGTAACGAGAGATCAACGCGATACTCACTAAGGTCCAGCGGTAATAACATATGATAAAATATGATAAAATACAGTAGGCATGTCAGGGAAATAAGCAACAAGTACATATACTAAAAGCAAAAAAATCCAAACAGCTACTGAACTTAAACAATAAAGCACTTTCAAGAGTAAGACCACCGAATGAAACAATAATCACAAATTCTTAGATCCGCCGTGGCGTACGGCCCGCTCCCATAAGGTACTTTCTACCCTCGCCGTGGCGTACGACCCGATCCCATATTCAATTCAATTTCTTTTCAACACTGCCGTGTCATACGGCCCGCTCCCATATATTTCAATTACTTTTCAATTCCGCCGTGGCGTACGGCCCGCTCCCATATATTTCACAATTTCTTTTCAATTCCGTCGTGGCGTACGACTCGCTCCCATATATTTCACAATTTCTTTTCAATTCTGCCTCAGAAGAATAATGCGATGCAAAACATAATTCCGTAGTACATATGGCATTACAATAAATCATATGAAGCATTACAAAGAAAACATATCAGGCATTACAAGAAAAACATATTTAAGGCATTACAGGAAAAACATACAAGGCATGATGTGGGCCTAACTACCCGGACATAACAATAATAGCCGCTACGTACGGACTCTCGTCACTTGGCGCGTACGTAGCCCCCAAACAAGTTACACATAGCATATACATCACCTATGGGGACAATTCCCTCTTACAAGGTTAGAAAGGAGACTCACCTCGTGTCGAATCTACCCCTCGGACCACAATTGCGCCCGAAACTCCGAATTCTATACCCGAGGACTCGCAACTAGTCAAAAGATATACAATAACATCAATGCATGTACAATGTGATAACTTATCTTAGTTATTCAATAAAATCGCCATTCTTGAAGAATTCCCAATTTCCAACCCCGACCTCTCATGGTCAAATTCCGAAAATTCTCGAAGAGATCACTCTCCTATAGCCTAAGGAACATTAAGGTGTGATTTCTACTTGATTTCATGGCCTAAAATGGAAAATTACAAAATCCTCAAGAACCCTATAATTACTACCTAATTCTATGATTTTAGAGAATTTAGTAGTGAATTTAACTAGGGATTAGTGTTTGATACTAGTAAAATTATGGAGTTCACTTACCTCAATAGCAGTGGTGGAAGGTCCCTTGAAGAGCTCTCTAAAATCTTGAAGAGGAAGATGAAAATGGAGGAACAAGGCTAAGTCCCGTATTTTATAAAACTGCCCAGTGATTCCTTCACTGCGATCGCGACAAGGGGCCTGCGATCGCGAAGGCCAACTGGCCAGACCTCTGCGATCGCGGCAGAGGTCCTGCGATCGCGAAGAACAACTGGCAAGACCTCTGCGATCGCGGCAGGGGTCCTGCGATCGCGAAGAACAAACTCACCCGGCCCAGACGCGACTCTATGCGATCGCAAGAAACGGGCTACGATCGCGAAAGTGTGGAACCCAGACCTCTGCGATCGCGGAGGGGAGGCTGGGATCGTAGTGAACAATCGCTAGCCCAGAAAAATCCTTCTCCGCGATCGCAACCCACCTTCTGCGATCGCAGAGAAGGAAACCAGATAGCAAATTTTTCTGGTTTTCCAACTTAGCTTCCGGGGGTCTAAAACCACCCCGAGCCCTTTGGGACCCCATCCAAAAGCACCGACAAGTCTGTATTCATGATACAGACTCGCTCAAACTTTCGGAACATGAAAAACAACAACGAAACTCGAAATCAAACCCCAAAACCAAATTAATAAAACTTAAGAACTTTGAAATTCTAGAATTCACTTCAACGCGCCGAACCGGCCTAAACTACTCGGAATGACTTCAAATTTTGCAGACAAGTTATAAATGACACAACAGAACTATTCTCGATCTCGGAATTTCATTCGGACCTCGAGAACATAAACTCACCTTTCAAGCCAAATTTCAAATCCTTTAAAAACCTCAAAACTTCATTAACTCCAATTTTTCTCATTTTGATCCGAAACCAATCAAATCAAGTCCGTTTCATACCAAATTTCACAGATAACTTATATAACACATATTGAACCTGTTTCGGGCTCCGAAATCATAATACGGGCCCGGCAGCACAGGTTTCACATCAAGGTTCATTTTCATAAGCCTTTTATATTTTCATAAAATAATTTTATTTAAAAATTCATTTCTCGGACTTGGGTCCTCGGAATTCGATTCCGGGCATACGCCTAAGTCCCATATTTTCCTATAGACCTTCCGGGATCGTCGGATCACGGATCCGCGTCTGTTTACCAAAAATGTTGACCAAGGTCATCTTTATTCAATTAATTACCAAAAATTTAACTCTTAATCAAGTTTTTCACATAAAGGCTTCCCGGCTACGCGTCTGGGATGCGCACGCATATTGAGGTGAGATTAATGGAGGCTTTCGGGCCTTGGAACACAGTCCAAATTAGTTGCACATAAGATGGCCCCTTTTTGGGTCATCACACAGTGGATCTTGCTTTGAGATATAGGGTATCCACTCCCTAGTCTGCAATAACTCCGGATGCACTGCTCCCGGCTTTTTCACCGCTTTCCATAAATAGTGTAAATTTCCTTACAATAACTCACAAAATTCACCTAGTGAAAACTGGGGCAGAAAATTTTGTTCGTTTGTTTTTATTTTTGTGCAGATTACATTTTTTTAAGACTTTGGAACTCGAGACGACCAAAAGAAGAAGTTTCGATCCAAAGCAATAAAACAAAAGCGAAAGAGAAGATTGAACCAAAAGTGCAGAAACGGGAAAGTGATGGGCTATTCGGGACGAGATTGAAGTCATCTGTTCGGTATATCCTGCCTTGATCCGAGAAATGACAAGACGAAACCCGCACTTGCGGCTAACGAGTATCAAGGATCAGGTCAGAGTCAACAAAAGATCAAGACAGAAGACCAAGTCTTAGATAGGAATCTTGTAACTTAGCAGCTGATAGGTTTAGTTAGTCTTTCGTTTTGTACTTGGGTGTAATAAGGAGAGCAGCAGCAGTAACAACATCAACCTTAGTGAAACCACAGTTACTCGGTAGTCCCAGCTACCAAAACTTCCAGAACTACACTGACTTGATTCCTTTATAGCCAAGGATATGTAGGCAACCTCTGAAGCAGGGTTCGGTCAAACTTTTCAAAAGCGCTTCACAATGGAACATATGAATGGGTGAAGTAGTTTATGACTGCTCACTTTGTCTTTGCCCGAAAACTCTTCGTGTTTTTGAGCAAAGAGGGGCAGCTGTGAGCACGTGATTTTTACTTACCATATCATCCTACAAAAATCTCAATAAATTAATTGATTTTATGAATTTTTGTTGATTTTTAGTGATTAATTGTGAATTGTTTGCATTTTTCATATTCATAGTTCATCTTTTAAAAATATTAAGATCCCCGACAGTGCATGGACGAAGTTATGCTATGATATGATATGATTACATTGATAGACGCACTCTTGGTACGGGCCGGTCGATCCCCGGCAGTGCGTAAACATGATTATTGGTAAGCATGCACTCTTGGTACAGGCCGGTCGATCCTTGGCAATGCATAGATGTTCTTGATATGATTACACTGTAAGCATGCACTCTTGGTACGGGCCGGTCGATCCCCGGCAGTGCGTAGACAGGATTATTGTTAAGCATGAACTCTTGGTACGGTCCGGTCGATGCCCGACAGTGCANTCTTTCCTTATATCGTGTTTTATACTATTACTGTTGGACCTTAGTGAGTATCGAGTCGACCTCTCGTCACTACTTCTTCGAGATTAGATGGGATACTCACTGGGTACATATATGTATATGTACTCATGCTACACTTTCTGTGCATTGTGTTGCACAGGTACCTTTATAGTACAGTGATCGATTTGGGGACTTATTCGGGCTGCATTCATCCAGAGGCGTTCCACAGTTGCCGGAGTCTCCCTTCTGTGTACTTACATTTTATATTTATTACCTTTGTCCAATTTGTTTTTCGGACAAGCGTTGTATAATTGTATAAATTCTTAGAAATTTCTCATGTACTTATGTCACCGGGTTCTGGGGGTGTGTTGAGTCTTGTTTTATTGAATTAAATGGATTCCCTGTCGTGTTTAATTTACAAAAAATTTATTTATTTGATTATGAAATGCAATAAAGGCAACAATTTCGAAATTGTTAAACATGAAGGTATTTCATCTGATTAAGGGGTTGGCTTGCCTGACAGTGGTGTCCGACGCCATCACAACCCATAGGTTTTGGGTCGTGACAACGTGGTATCAGAGCTCTAGGTTCCCGTAGGTTTCACGAGTCATGAGCAAGTCTAGTAGAGTCTTGCGGATCGGTACGGAGACGTCTGTACTTATCTTCGGGAGGCTACATGGCTGTTAAGAGTACTTCCCTTCTTGATTCCTCATCGTGCGACTTGATTCCTTTAAGGCTTATGCCTATGCTTCTTCCTACTCAATCTTACGCGTCGCGAAGCACTTGTTATGAATCAAGGGCTGAGAACTTTTAATGATACTATGGATGTGGTGCGGGATGTTTCTCCCAACGTAGTTGATTGAGGCAATCATCGTTGTTCTGCGGAAGAATTTTATGTCATCTCAGCTCAATAGTTGTATTTCTGAGGTCTTTAAGGCCATGCTCAGGTGGTTATGAAACTTACGGTTTGTTGTGGCGCGATATTGATATGAGGATTAAACATTTTCCCATGTGTTGGGGGTGATGAACGGTTTGAAGGGAGGTCTTCTCAGAGTGTGATTTCGAGATTTCAGTATTTTATTCCGGCGGAGGAAAAGCATTTGGATTATAAATGATCAGGTCTTGGGCTGATAAAATAGTAAGGATTGGTGTTTTCAAGTGAGGTGAAGTACTCACCTATAATAAGTTATCGTCGCCTTTGATCAAAAGGAATGTGTTAAGTTCGCCGACGTTATAGTTATTCGGTTGCGTTGGGTTGGAGTGTTATGAATTAGTGTTGAAGAAGCGGCCGTCGGAGGTCGTGGGGTGTTGTGGTTCCGTATTGAATAAGCACTTTTAATGAAGGCAGCTCGAGTAAGATGATCTTCGTAAAGATTTAAAGTTCTGGGGATCTATCGGTTTAAGAGCTACGGAGAATGGTATTGAATTGAGGCAGCAAGTGGACAACATTCGACAGAGGAAGATATGTGAGAAGTGTTGGGCGGTGGTGCCAATTATAAAAGATCATGTGTAAGGAAAGGAAGTAAGGTAGCGCTTGAGGGAATAAGTTGGGCCAAGTGGGAGAGCGGCAGCATAGTGGTGAATCACAAGATGTAGTAGTGTAGTTAGTAGATGTCCAGGAGGAGCGGACGGATTGGTAAGGTTGGTAAATGGGTACATGCTCAGGATGGGGGTCTTGGTATTGTAGAAAAAGCGAAGCATAGAGTAATGGTAGGTGTCAGTTGGATAGTTTCCTCGGGTGGGTTGTCTTCTATGAGTAGGTTAGCGCTTGTAGGGTTGGTAAGTTCTGTGCGGAGTCCTAGTGGCTAGTCGGTAGGAGGTAGAATGTGTGAATGGTGTTAGAAAATTCAAATATTTAAGGGGGGCTAACAGGAGAATTCGGAAGAATTGGATGGATTGGTGGAACAAGGTCATGTCAACAAAGGAGAAAGGATCTCAACAGGGTCTAGAGCGCTGCCAGAAGTAGCTTCGGGCTAAGTGGGGGAGTCCCACCACCTGCAGTTGGGTCGTAGGATTGTGCTCTCATGGGATTGCGGATTTGTCGGCGTATCGGCAAGATGTTACAACTAAGAGAAAGGAGTGAGGCGGTAATTGAGCATGGCATGTGATACAAATGTGCGAAGTTGGTCCTATTGGACCAGGGCTAGGCTTTGGATAATTTAGAATTTGTGCTTAAGGCATAGGCAAGTTGTAAGGGAAGTGACTCAGTCACGTGATTCATTGAGAGCATATTCATGTGCTAGAAGAGCCTTGGAGTTGATTGTATTAAGGGCCATTCAGAGTGGGTGACTCTCAGTAGCGGTCCTAGTGAATTTGAAATCTAGAGACTAAGGTGTTTAAGGGTTTCAAGCAGTAGTGTGATTAAGAATCGAATTTTTGCAGTATAATCTCTGAGAAGAAGGAAAATAGTAGGAGTATTCTATGTCATTTTCAGCACGCAGGTTAGTGTTGGAGGAGTGAGAGATATAAACTCCGGGTTGTAGAAAAATTACCAGGAGGTTGTGAGACGGGTTGCGGGATTTAGGCAGCATGGTCTCATGAATCAAGGTCACTCGGGATGAGTAAGGGTTGAGTTTCTATGAGTTGAAAGAAGTTACTATTATTCTGAGGCAATTAAAGATGATTAAAAGAAGATGGATTGGTTAGCCATGATGGAACGGCACATGTACGACAGTGATCAGTTCCTTCGGTATGATTGAGTACGTGTATGGTTTGTGCAGATGTGTGTGGGGCTCGTCGGCCGTCGTAATAGATTTCATTTGGAAGCATTCAAGTTCTGTGGCCTGTCAGGTGTAGGCGGATCCCAGAAGGTTTATGGTGGTTCATACCACTACTTAAGGATTTGCATGTATTGTGATTGTGAGAGCTCACTTGTGTGTTGTTATGGTTCTCATGAATTGAAGCAAATAAAAGGTTTCTATATGTGATGAAGTGTTCACCCTGTTAGTGGTTCAGGAGTTATGATGGAACTTCCTATGCTATTCCATATTGGCATGTTATGTGCAATAAGCGGTATGTAACTGGAAGTAAGAATCGAGATTGGGGAGCAAGAATAGGGGATTTGAATGTCTAGAATAAGATGATGTTGTCTTCAGTGTCACCTGAGATCGGTGTTTGGTGAAAGAGACTTCGTATCCTGATTACGGGTCCTTGAATTGTTTTACAGCCTTAGGATGGTTGGTGGTATGGATGTGCATACTTGTTTCCTTGTGTGGAAAGTCGTGGGAGTGTGACCATGGGAAGATTGTGTAAGTGTGACTTGTAGTCACCTGATTGATTGCATATTTAGACTAAGTATAAGGAAGTATTATATTGCTTATTTGAGAATATATACATGGAAGGCGTTCGGCTCAGTTGGTTGTGGACTGTGGGGTGTTTACCTCGGCTATGATGGTTGTCCTCGTGTGTATAAGAAAAAGAAAGCGGGTTATTTGGACCCAGGTAAGGCTATCAGCCTAGTTCAATGCGAGCAGAATTGGCTTGAAGTGAGTGAATGGACTTAAACAAGATTTTGGGCTTCATGCGAGTCAGAGGTGTTAATTTTAGTATGGCACTCCTCAAGGAAGGGTATTGAGATATCAGGTGTTGTCCCGTCTTCGTCAAATTCATGTGATATTGTGATTGTGCCGTGTGAGTTGTGAAACGGCTTGATAATTTCTTATGTGTTGAGATTCCGCGTAGTGACGAGGTTATGTGAGCAAGATGGCTCCTGAGATTCAGATTATATATCGCACCTCAGTCGTGCTGGAGGTTTTGTAGCATATGGCTCTATCAGTCTCCCCAGAATGGTATTATGCACTTAGCGTGCTTGTGACCGATATTCAGTGATTTGTAATAGTAAGCAATTCAGCTCCGTGTATATTTCCTTATGTAAATCTTATGAGGGGATCGGGTGGCACGCCACCACAAGTATGTTATTTGGATCGGGTTGCGCGCCGCAACAGTGTGATGTTGAGCAAGACTCCTATAATGATTATTCTTGTGTTTTACTTCCTATTTCTCTGAGGAAAGTTCA
>ML286696.1:48632-65608 GCA_005239495.1 Nicotiana undulata
TAGCAAGGATACGCAGTTGTGTTCTGCTGCCTCGTGTGGTAGTTGTTGCGGTGTTCACATATTAGAAACATGCATGGCAGAGAAATTTCAAGTGTTGGAACTGGGGTCTGAGTTTATTATATGAATAAAAGGGAATACCTTCAGATTTTTATCAAGCTAATGTGGTCAACTGGGTTATGGCAGCACGGGCAGGTGCACGAGGTGTTAAACAGTGATTTCAGATAATTCTAGGGCAGTTCTTGGCACGTTCGAGGACGAACGTCTATTTAAGTGGGGGAGAATGTAACGACCCGACCGGTCGTTTTGAGATCCAGCGCGTCGTTCTGCAGTTGGGAGTCATGAACAACTTCATTTCGGGTATTGTGACTTGTGTGTATTGTCAGAGTTGAAATTCAGGAGGTTCGGAGTTAAATTGAAAGGAAAATTCTCATTTCAGAAGCCTTAAGTTGAAGAAATTGAGTAAGACTGGAATTTTGAGTAAACGACCTCGGAATCAGGATTTGACGGTTCTAGCAGGTTCGTATGGTGATTTTGTACTTGGGCATATGTCCGGATCGGGATTTGGATAACTCGAGAGCGTTTCGACGTATAATGTGGAAGTTAACATTTTGAAGGAATTTCCTAAGTTTGGCTTGAAGAGCATTTCTTAGATATTGACGTCCGTTCGGGTTCCGAGTCTGGGAATAGCTCTGTATGGTGATTCTGGAGTTGGGAGCGCGATCGGAAGTGAATTCGGATGTCTATAGGTTATTTTGAAGCTATTTGGCTAAAGTTGGAAATTTGAAGGTTTTTGCGAAATTCGACCGGAAGAGAAAATTTTGATACCGGGGTCGGAATGCAATTCAGGAAGTTGGAGCAGGTCCGTAATGTCGAATATGACTTGTGTCCAAAATTTGAAGTCAATCGGACGTGATTTGATAGGTTTCGGCATCAGATGTAAAAGTTGGAATTTTCAAAGTTCATAAAGTTGAATTTTAGTGCAATTCGTGATTTTGGCATTGTTTGATGTGATTTGAAGCTTCAAACAAGTTTGTGGGATGTTATGGGACTGAGTCGTGCGATTGGACGGGTCCCGGGGGTCTCGGGTGTGTTTCGGGGTGGTTTCGGGTCATTTTTCTCTACTATGTTGCTGATGTCATCTGATGTGTCTGGTGTGATGTGTGATCGCATCCCTTGTAGTGCGATCGCGGAGGAGAAAATGGGAGGGGTGATTTTTGGTCTGTGCGATCGCGGACTCAGTGGTGCGATTGCGGAGAAGGATTTGGAGGGAGTTGGAAAAGGCCTGTGCGATCGCAGGCAAGCTTGTGCGATCACATAGAAGAAATGCTCTGCTGCACTGACTCGACTTCGGAGGCACATATCTCACAATATATAATGCATTTTGAGGTGATGTAAAAAATAAAAATTGTAGCCCTTTGTGTCTAGTTTCTAGAAATGTAAACCATTTAGCATTTGGATTTGTGTACAAAACGATATGGATGTTACACCACAGGGTGTTCGGGAAGATGAAGAAGAAATTTGTGTTGCACAGGGCTGACTTTGGAAGATTATATCTCGAAATCTATAAGGATTTGGAGATGACCAACAAATGAAAGTTATAGATCTTGAAGTCTAGTTTTCATAACATTAAACCATTTGTCATTTGGAGTTTTGTGCAAAAAGGTATGACTATTCCACTAGAGGTTGACTGGGAGGCTGGGCATTTGTTCTCCGCGATCGCGAAGTTCTTTCCGCGATCGCAAAGAGCAAATTTTGGGCTGGAAAATTGTACTCTGCGATCACAAAGTATTTTCTGCAATCGCACTGAGTAAATACCTGGGCAGAATGTTTAAAAATAGGATTTTGGCCATTTCATCAATTCCTTCACTTGGTTGGGGCGATTTTGGAGGATTTCAAAGGGTGATTTTCATCAAGCATCAAGAGGTAAGTGATTCCTTCTCATTTCCAAGTTAATTCAAGGTTTATACATGGGATTAAACATGAAAAATTTGTGGAAAAATTAGTATTTTGAAGAAAACCTAGAAATTTGGAAATTTGGATTTAAGCCACGAATTGAGCATGAATAATTGAGTAAAATGTGTAATTGAATTAGTAAAGCTTCGGGTAGAGATTTTCTTCAAGAAATTTCGAGGTCCGGGCACGTGGGCCCGAGGGCATTTTGGTCATTTCATTGAGTCGGGCTGAGGAACTTTGTAATTTGAATTGGTTATGATCTATTGAGTATATTTTCATTAAACTATCATTATTTGGATAGTTTGGGAGCGTTGCACATCCATTTTAGTCGTCGTAGAGGCTTGGAAGCCGGTGATGAATCTTCGGAGCGAGGTGAGTCTCCTTTCTAACCTTGTAAGAGAGAATTTTCCCCTTAGGTGTTCTACATGCTATATGTAGTTATTTGCTGGGGCTACGTACGTACCAAGTGATGAGAGTCCGTACGTAGCGGCTACTATGGTTATGTCCGGGTAGTTAGGCCCCACATCATTCCCTGTATACTTCTTGTAATGAATTATATGTATGTTATAATATCTTGTTATGTGGTTTTGTTTCTATGAGATTTATGGATTTTAAAATAATATGGAAGGAAAATTGTTTTCACGGAAAAATATTATGAAATGAATTGACTTATGGGAAGTAATATGAAAGAAATTATTTATGGAAAGTATTATGAAAGGAAAAGAAATGACTTATAAAGTTTTGTACTCATGTAAGATATTATTGTTTCCCCTAGCTTTCATTTACTTAAATAATAGGAAACGATTGTGGTGAAATGAACTTTACATTTTGTGTGCGCATGTTGTCGCTTCTTAATTTACATCCCGCGAGTGATATGTAACTTCCTTCACTCTTATAGGAGCGGGCCGTACGCCATGGCAGATTTATAGTGCACTCTGGGTACGGGCCGGTCGATCCCCGGCAGTGCACATGGAACTAATTAAGAATGCACTCTCGGTACGGGCCGGTCGATCCCCGACAGTGCATGGACGAAGTTATGATATGATATGATATGATTACATTGATAGACGCACTCTTGGTACGGGCCGGTCGATCCCGACAGTGCATAGGCATGATTATTGGTAAGCATGCACTCTTGGTACGGGCCGGTCGATCCCGACAGTGCATAGGCATGATTATTGGTAAGCATGCACTCTTGGTACGGGCCGGTCGATCCCCGGCAGTGCATAGATGTTCTTGATATGATTACACTGCAAGCATGCACTCTTGGTACGGGCTGGTCGATCCCCGGCAGTGCATAGCTATTCTTCCTCATGACTCCGACCAGTTGTCTTACTCTTGTGTGCGCATGACTGTTTTGTACCGTTTTCCTGATTTATGATTTGATAGATGTTTGGGGAGAAGAGACATGTGAGTTGTTACTGCTTTCAATATTTACTTGGAAACTCTGTATTCTCTTCACAATTGTGGTGCACTATTTACATGTCTACTGCTTTCCTTATATCCTGTTTTATACTATTACTGTTGGACCTTAGTGAGTATTGAGTCGACCTTCCGTCACTACTTCTTCGAGATTAGAAGAGATACTCACTAGGTACATATATGTATATGTATTAATGCTACACTTTCTGTGCATTGTGTTGCACAGGTACCTTTATAGTACAGTGATCGATTTGGGGACTTATACGGGCTGCATTCATCCAGAGGCGTTCCACAGCTGTCAGAGTCTCCCTTCTGTGTACTTACATTTTATATTTATTACATTTGTCCAATTTGTTTTTCGGACAAGCGTTGTATAATTGTATAAATTCTTAGAAATTGCTCATGTACTTGTGTCACCGGGTTCTGGGGATGTGTTGAGTCTTGTTTTATTGAATTAAATGGATTCCCTGTCGTGTTTAATTTACAAAAAAATTATTTATTTGATTATGAAATGCAATAAAGGCAACAATTTCGAAATTGTTAAACAGGAAAGTATTTCAACTGATTAAGGGGTTGGCTTGCCTGACAGTGGTGTCCGGCGCCATCACAACCCATAGGTTTTGGGTCGTGACACAAATAGATGAATTAGTTCTCAGTTCTTTTTCCCTTCGGTTTTGATGTCTGATTGTAGGGGTTCCTAAGCACCTCTATTCAAGATTTTTTTTTGTTGCTGAGTACTTTTTCCCTATGGTTTTCTGCTTCCTGTTGCTGAAATTCTCTTCTCTTGTTGATTACTGCCTACACTTGACCTTTATTTGGTCAAGTTTTTCTACCATTTTATTTTTAAAGAAGGTATGTATCCATTCATCTATTCTTAATGAAATGTTGGACTGAAATTTTCATCTTCTGTTCATTATAAGCTGGCTGTTTTGATATCTGAAGCCCTTTTCTTCTGTTCTATATAATGTGACAATATGGGTGTTGTAATGAATGTATGAGTGTGATAAATGTAGTCATGTTGTTGGTATTTCTTTGCTGTATATTTTGTTTATTTCAGATTATGGGTATATAAATGTAGTTGATACTTGTAACTCTACCTCCTTAAAAAAAAGTTGCACTATGGTGTAGAATCTGACCTTCTCTATGGTCAGGTTCTCTATATAAGTGTGCAGAAAAAATATGCTTTCAATTGAGTCTCTTTGCTCAATAAGGAGATTAAATAAAGCAAGTCCCTAGATAGGTTAGTATTAGCACTAGGGTAGATGAATTTGACCTTCCAATGGTCAAATTCACCCCCATATTAGGTGCTTAAACAGTAGCTTATCACCCCTTAAGGGTGCAAAATGGGTAATCAAAAGGCTCCTTGGAGTAAAGAATCCGAATCCCTTACAATGATCAGATTCGTTCTCTAAAAATGCCTAAATAATCAGATTTCTATATATTTCAGAATTATGTTAGAATTTGCATTAGGGTAGATGAGTTTGATCTTTCAATAATCAAATTCACCCGATAAAAGTGCATAAACAGTAGCATGTCCTTGAAATACCTCTATTAGGGTATAAAATAAATTGGCAAAAGGCTTCTTAGGATAAAAATCTGAATCTCCTAAAAATGGTCAGATTCTGTCTCTATAAAGCCTAAAAAGTCAAATTATGGTGTAATTGTCAAGGGAAACTAAAAATGAAATCTATGGAGCTGAATCTGACCTTTTATGGCCAGGTTCAGTCCATAGAAACTGTGAGTATACTTTGTTCTTCTAAGAGCATCATGAAGGATTGAATCTAACCTCCTTCATGGTTAGATTCATCTTCTGGCAATGCTCAAAGGTATGTTCTCAATGTTGTCCAAGTATTCAAGCTTTGGACTTGTAATTTTAGACTAACGTTAAGAAATGCAGGATTAAAATTCTCAAAGAACTGCTGAAGTTTGCACAGGAGCAGCAGCCCTTAGTGTTCTTTTTATCTCATTTTTCATTTTGTTAAGAGACTTGTATTCAGAAACACAAAAATTGTATCTTCGCCTTATTTGTATTTGTAATTTGGACTGGACTGTATATACATTCATTTTTTCTTAGCCTCTTAGTTTATGACATTCAAACTGAATTTTGAGGTGGTTTTCTCTAAAATTCTAAATCTGTTTTGCTCTAAAAGTAGTTCAGAAACGAAAATAGGTGTTTAATAAAAATTCAGTCGCCAATGTAATTGAATTTAGTAGATTACTTTTCGTTCATCTCGTACCCTGTTAAACTTTCTGAAAACCCAAAGAAAAGAACATGTTCTCTTAAATTCTCATGATTTACCCTAAAACTGTTTGTTTCGCCTTTGATGAATTTCGAAAGGTACAAAACAGATTTGCTATTTCCATCAAATTCAGAAGGCGTTCATTTAAACATTATGAATCTGTAACATGAATCACCTCAAGGTGTATGAATCACGAACTAAATCGTATATATATATATATATATATATATATATATATATATATATATATATATATATATTAAATTAAGCAAAACCGTTTAGTTAAAGGTTCTAAATATAGGTGAATGTGCTTATTCCTTTCTTTGAACGTGTGAATAATGTTTAGAGTTTGTAAATCAATGATTCTGCTTTTAGGAACTTCTTTGCAAACTGCCATTGTTAGCATGCTTTTAACTGAATTATGTAACTTCGCTTCTTTCACAAATAGCCCAATTAGGATTGGCCGAAGAGTTGAAACAATTTGGGGTTAGATATGGCCATAGCCCAAAACATGCTATCTTTAGATTGATGAGATTCATTTTAGGCAAGCCTTTAGGTAGAGTGATACCTTTAGTGTAAAATTGGGTAAAATTAAGTATCATTCCAAAATTACCATAATCTACACTCGGGAGTGGCAACTCGTGCCCCCGACCCTTAACTTCAAACATTAATAAAATGTACATAGCGACCACGGGCGCATTTCATGTGACGTGTTTGTCATGTGCTCAAAAAAAACAAGTGCACGTCATCGTGACTTGTTTAAGATAAATTCATAAATGTCCTAATTGATCTTAAAACTAAGACGCTCTTTCAAAAGTATAAAATATAAAGAATAATTGAACGTCACCTCAAATAGGCATTATAAAACCGTCACGACCATAGTCTAGACTACGTAATCTACACTCGGGTGCGACAACTAATGTCCCCGTCTTCAAAACTTCAAATTATAATAAAATCACGTGTTGTAATTACAGGTGCATTTCATGTGGCGTAATTGTAACATGTACAAAAGCATAACGAGTGCACGTTCTCGTGACTTGTTTTCAAGGTAAATTCATACTTATCAAAAGCGGCTAAATTTCAAAGAGTTTAAATATGCGATAGGATAAAACACGTAAATAATCAGATAATTTAGGCCAAATAATAATAGTTAAGAGACCGTGCTAGAACCACGAAACTCGGAAATTCCTAACACCTTCTCCCGGGTTAACAAATTTCCTTACTCGGGTTTCTGGTTGCAGACAAATAAAAACAGAGTCAAATCTTCCTCGGTTTGGAATTTTCAAAACTAAACGGTGTCCCGGAGCATCGTCAATAATTCGGGTGGCGATTCTGAAATAAGAATAATTCCCAAAACCGAATAATGTCACTTAAAGTGGGAAAACTCCCTTATTAACCTTCATCAATACGGGGTAGTGAAAAAGGAGGTGTGACAGCTCTGATACCAAGTTTTTCACGCCCCAATCCCAGGGAGCGCGACTGGCGCTCAACCGAGTGAAGCTGGCCGAGCAAGCTTGTTAGACTTCCTTCAACCCAAACTCATCCATGAATAAAGAGGAGATGTACTCCATTGTGATGACCCGACCGGTCATTTTGAGAATTTAAGCTCCGTTCGTTGCATAAGGCCTTGTACAACTTCACATTGTGTATATCGACCTGTGTGCATGGTTGGATTCAGTTACCGGATGATCCGGAGTCGAGTTGGAAGAACATTTTTAGTTTTGGAAGCTTAAGCGGTGGAATTTGACCGGAATTTGACTTTTGTATAAACGACTCCGTAATGAGTTTTGGGTAATGTCAACAGCTCCGTATGGTGATTTTGGACTTAGGCGCGCGTTCGAATTCAGATTTGGAGGTGCGCAGGCATAGACGGATCCAGGATTTCAAGAGGATGGGTGCACTATTGTGAAGAAGTATATCTAGAATTTATATTTGACGGGTTTAACTTTAGTCTCTTACCATGAACCCACTACACTTTAATTATATGTTCAAAATTATATGCTTTGTTCCAAAATCAAGACCGTTCATAGTGGAATTTGAACCGCTAATCTCACTTGTAGAGGTGCATCCAACAATACTTACATCATAGGAGTCTTTGAGAAAGGGTTCACGCACATATGTTTGAGTAATTTTAAAGAAATATAACATTGTTATACCTGATTCTGGGAGAGGTGTATGGGTTCACGTGAAACCATATCCATAAATATTGATACGCCTCTGTCCTCATGGTAATTTGAGGCAATTCGGCGAAAGTTGGAACATTTGAAGTTTGGAAAATGGAGAAGTTTGACCCACAATTGACTTTGGCGATATCGGGGTCGGAATGCGATTCCGATAGTTGGAACAGCTCTGTTATGTCCTTTGGGACTTGTTTGCAAAATTTGGCGTCATTCCGGTTTTGTTTGATTAGTTTCTGCACGAGATTTCGAAATTGGAAGATTTGGAAGTTCACAGTTCGATTCATGGCGATTTGCATTTTTATGGGGTCCCGGGGGCCTCAGGTGTGTTCCGGGTGGGCTACGGGTCATTTTTCCCTATTTTTAAACTGCTGGTTCTGGTGTGTGATGTTCTTCATCGCGATCGTAGTGCTCCTTTCGTGATCGCGATGCGTCTCTGCTGATCGCCTCAATTTCCTCGCATAATAGTCCTTGCAATCGCATATCTCTATAATTTTCCCTCTTCGCGTTCGCGTCTTTTGTTCTGCATTCGCGTAGTAGAAACCAGGCCTGTCACGACTCGAAATCCCACCTTCAGGCCGTGATGGCGCCTAACGTTGCACCCGCTAGGCAAGCCAACGTTTGAACTAAATAAACTCATTTACAACTAAAATGAACAAGATAACTAATGCAACGGTGGTCAACAGTATGAAAGTTAACTAAGTTCAAAATAATATAGCAAGCTTCAAAAATAAAACCCATAAATATAACCCCAAACTGGTGTCACATACTCACGAACTATCTATGAGATTACTAAATACAATGGTATGAAAATAAGTACATATGACTGTTTTTGAAACTATAGGGTAAGACAGAACTGAAAGAGAAGGGTAGAAGGTGACGCCAAGGCCCACGAACGTCTGCGGGTCTACCTCGATGTCTCCTGAATGGACTGATGGAATGCTCCCTCCGTCAGTGCCAACCGGGTCCGGCTGCGTAATCTGCACAACATAAAGAAGTGCAGGTGTAGCATCAGTACTGAGTAAGTGCCGAGCCTAACCTCGGCGAAGTAGTGACGAGGCTAGGACCGACAACAATATATATACCTGTACAATGCCACATAATAACAGGAAAATATCGACGGAAATAAACAAGTAAATACATATATGGGGAGAACATGCTGGGGATAAAAGGGACAACAAATACTAGCATAGTGGAACAGGGTAACAACTGAAAGGTAAAAGTAATAGAAGGAATTTGACGTCTCAGAACAGATAATGAACAACAAAAGGCACGGCATGTCCCCTCGCGCATAATCTAACAATCACTCGGCACGAAATGTCCCCTCGTGCATAAATAGTAAAATCACTCGACACGGAATGTCCCTTCATGTATAAATAATAAACACTCGGCACGGAATGTCCCCTCGTGCAATAAATAATACACAATCGGCACGGAATGTCCCCTCGTGCAATAAATAATAAACAATCGGCACGGCATGTCTCCTCGTGCGATAAATAATAAACACTCGGCACGGCATGTCCCTTCGTGCAATAAATAATGAGCAATCGGCACGGCATGTCCCCTCGTGCATTAAATAATAAACACTCGGCACGGCATGTCCCCTCGTGCAATAAATAATAAGCAATCGGCACGGCATGTCCCCTCGTGCGTTAAATAATATAAAAACAACAATATAATGTGAAAACTAACAATAAGAAATCTCAAGTGTACAGAAATACTCAATAAAATTATATCGTCCCGGCAAGGGACTCAACTATAACCAAACTCGCTCAGAAGTGCAATTTCAACAGTAAGAGCCTCAACTGAACAATTAATCAATAATTTCCCACGTCATGAAACAACATCAATGTATCACTTCTAAATCACCAAGTATTCATAGTAAAGAGAGTATCAAGAACACGGTATATTTCATCACAATTGACTCACGGGCATGCTTGACCACAACATATAGGTACTCGTCACCTCACCTATACGTTGGACATGATTTACACATAGCAAATAAGACTCTATACCTATTCCCTCAAGCTAAGGTTAGGCCAAACACTTACTTCGGCTCCAAAATGCAAGTCAAGCCTCAATCACAACCTTTCCTCTCGAATCCAACTCCGAATCGATAATATCTAGACATAATTGATTTATTAACATCAATAATTACTCAATAAACCATTTCCAAATCCTAATTATGCATTTTCTATCATCCTTCCAAAAGTACCAAAATTCGACCCCGGGCCCGCACGCTGGAACTCCGAAAATTCTCGAAGGAATCACTCACCCTAGCCTAAGGATCATTAATATGACATCCCCACTTGAATTCATAGCATTAAATGGACAATACACAAATTTTCTCAAGAATCCTAAATTTACTACCCAATTCTTGATTTTCCATAAATTTAGTAGGTAATCCCATTAATATTTCATGCATGAAACTAATATTAGGAAGGAATTAACTTACCTTACCCGTAGGCAGGTCGTGGTGTGTTCTTCCCAAGCTCACAAGTCTCTAATGGTGGTGGGAAATGAATGAGAGGGGTGAAATCTCGAGTTTTCAAGAATATATACTGCCTGGCCTACAGGGATTCCGCACCTGCGGTCTCGCTCCTGCGAGCTGGGGCTTGCACCTGCGGAACTGGACGAGTGGGGCTGGGATCGCAGCTGCGGAGGGATTACCGCACCTGCGATTCCGCTCCTACGGACCTTTGTCCGCACCTGCAAGAATGGGGGACCTCACCTGGGGTCGCACCTGCGATGCTAGGGACCGTAGGAGCAGTCCCGCACCTGCGACTGGGCAACCGCACATGCGGTGACACCAGATCAGGTGCATCAGCAGTTGCATCAGCTGGTTTTTAACCCCGTTTGGTACCCGGGAGGCACCTGGGCCAACCCGAGCCCCTATCCAAATATACCAACAATTCCTTAATCATAATACAGACTCGCTCGAGCCTTCGGAACACCCAAAACAATGCTATATCTCAAAATCACACCCCACAACCCCTAAAACCATGAGTTAAGAAACTTCAAGTTCTTGATTTCTATAACAATGCGCCGGACCGACCCATACAATTCGAAAAGACATCAAATTTTGCAGACAAGTCATAAATGACATAATGGAACTATTCTCGGTCTCGAAATTTCATTCGGACCTCGACATCATAAAATCACGTTCCAAACCAAATTTCAAATTTAAGGAAATCCTTATTTCTATATCGGGTGCCGAAACGCTCCCGGGTTATCGAAAACCCATTCCGAACATGCGCTCAAGTCTGAAATCATCATACGAAGCTACTGAAACTGTCAGAGTTTGATTCCGAGGTCGTTTTCTCAAAATGTTGACCGAAGTCAAACTTGGCCAAATAGTCCAACCTTAAGGAACCAAGTGTTCCTATACCGCTCAAAGCACTTCCAAATCCTGCACCACCAGTCCCCGCAAGTCACAATCACAAGAAGCCGCTATGGAAAGTCTTATTTAGGGGACGGGGTACGGTAACACGGGTTTCACATCAAAATTCGTTTTCAAAAGCCCTTATTATTTTCAAAAAATAATTTTCTTTAAAAAAGTTCATTTCTCGGACCTGGGACCTCGGAATTCGGATTTGGGCATACGCCCAAGTCCCATTTTTTCCTACGGACCCTACGGGATCGTCAAGTCACGGGTCCGGGTCTGTTTACCAAAAATGTTGACCAAAGTCAACTTTAATCAATTAATTATTATAAATTCAACTTTTATCAAATTTCCACATAAAGGCTTCCCGGCTACGCGCCCGGGCTGCACACGCACATCGAGGTGAGATTAACAGAGGCTCTCAAGGCCTCGGAACATAGTTTTTGTCAAATTTATACAAGATGAGCTTATGGGTCATCACAAGGCCTCGAGCACTGGTACTCGTTACTCTTCGCGTTCACAGGACCTTCTTTGCGATCGCAGAAGCCTGGGTATCCCTTATACGCGATCGCACAAGCCTTTTCGCGATCGCACAAGCCTTTTCGCGATCTCATAGCATATTTTGGGCTAGCAACTATTTTCATATACGCGATCACATCACTTCTCTCGCGATCTGGATGAACAAATACCTGGTGTTGCGCCCCCTTTTTTCCTTAAGCAGAGATTGGGTTTATGACATTCTGACAACTCCTTTTAAAGGAAAAGGGTTAAAAGAAGAGTCGCCACCTAACGATTTTTAAGGTGCGCTAGGGCACCTAGAGTGAATAACTCATGAGACTAGTTTGCATTACCAGAGATTGGGTAAGGGCTTGAAATTATCCCAAGGGGAAGGTATTAGGCACCCCTCAAGATCCACAAATGTGGTTCCCAGCCAAATAGTTTTCGTGAATTTGTACAATAAGCAAGTAGCAAGTAATGGCTCAAATAAGAGGGGATTTCAAATAAGTATTGAGGTTACTAAATTTTGAAAAGAATTAAATAAAAGTTTTTATATAAGAGATATCCTAGGTTTGAAACAATATGGATCACATCAATGCAATACCTGGTATGTCACTCCTCAAAGAGGGGCTACACGTGGTATTAGCGCACCGGTCATCATATCAATATTCTACCCTTTCCCACCCCGTAAAGGTATTTTAAAATGTATGTTGGTCATGAACTCTATTGCGTACTATTACCCGTCCCATCCTATCAGTCCTGGAGGAGGCTAGGACTACTATCCTAAAAGGGAAGTTTTAGGTTGAGCCCCTAGGTTTAAAGGACAAAATTCTAAACGACAAGCAAAGACAGTTAGGACTACAAATAAAAAAACGCATAGAAGAAACTATGAGGCTCAGATATCCCTCCACAAGTTATGCACATATCAGCACGACTCAAACACAAATAAGGTCTTTTAACTTCAGATCCTAATGCATGACATCTAGGCGAGAATACAGTAGCGAGGCAATTTATTATTTTAGAGAAGGAATTGTACCTGTTTCTAAATACTGATTTTAACCTGTTGTTAGCCAAACAGTACTCATAAAGGAATAGGTTTCCTATTTTAACAAGTTTAAAAACCTAAGGCTTGCCTAGGCGTACCAAAACTGCTCGAGTTATGTTGTTTTAGTTTCCAGTTTAGAAAAAATAGTTGTTAAATGGGGTGAGTCTATTTTAATCTTTAACCAGGAAAGGGGGGGGGGGGGAGTGTTAAGCGAATATGAATGCAATCCAAAAAGACATGGTATCTAAATGCAAACAAGGGGGTAGAATGGTGCAAGACCTATACATGATGTTCTAAATGCATGTGCAGTTTCAGTGTCAGAACCTATTTTAGAGAGATCTATTTATTAACACATTTTTTACTTAAACAGAAAGTAGGAATTTCACAGGAAATCCAATTATTTGTTAGATTGTTGAACCTAATATATGATTTTCTAGGTGTTTATGCAAAGTACGTTTTCAATCACAGGATTTTGGCATAAATAACATGCTGAAAAATGATATCTTAAGGGACATGATCTCTAATGCAATATTTGGTTAGTTGTTAATGTTATTACTTATCCTAGAAAAACAGGATTTCTAGGTGATGCAGTTATGAGAATGCAGTAATATCACGATAGCCACTTTTTTTTGTTATTCATCCTATGAACATGATTTCTAAGTGAATACAATTGTAACGAGATGCTGAAAGAAATAAACCTAATTATCATGGTATCTAATGCATGAGTGACATGTTATTCCTAAGCGTGGTGACTATTACGCATATAGGAAAAAGTAAACCTATAGGCATGATTTCTACCCATACTACAACATGTATATTCCCCACCCATTTCACTATCCAGCCCCAAAATCTTTTACAACCAATTATTACAGACCTGTGTTGCATAAGTAAATAAGAAAATTAAGAAGTTACACTATAGGGAGCCTACCAATTGGCCCAAGTCTCCAGGTCCTTAATGCCATATTCCATAACCTTTCATAAGCTCCGGGTGTGTCAGAGTTCCTAAGGACCTCAGAGGATCCCAGGCAGTGCTCACACCCAGGTACCCTAGCCAAGAATGAGTAAGTGTAGTGTAGGAATGCCGGCCTTGTGTGTCAGAGTTCAGTGGGTACTCAAATGGTTCCCAAAGCAGTGCTCACACGAAGGGGGCTGAACTTAAGAAACTAGGAGTAGTGAGATGTGCTCATGATTCAGAAAGTTTAAGTAAAACATGGTTGAAAAAAAAAACAGTTTGAAAACAAGGAAAGATTTCAGTAGAGATCAGCATTTCAGAACAAAGATTCCATTGTTGAAAACAATTTGCAACTCAAATAAACAAAGTCAGCATTACCTAAGGGACTCAAGGTGGTGCAGCAAACACAAACAAAGGTGAGGGGTTCTAGGGGCAAGTACACAGGCTGTGGGGTAGGCAGCTTTACACATAAATGCATAATCAAAGGGGATCTCTAAGGGTTTAAGGATATGACTAAGTATCAAACTAGCAACACATCAAACAACTAACATCATGACTGAATTAACATGTTAGTCATAGGCATGGAGATACATATAAAGAACAGAGGTTGAGTGTAGAGAGGCACATTAAGCATGCATGGTAAAGTGAAAGTAGACCAAAGAGATTCAGAATTCTAATTGCATGTCGAACAGCAGAAACACAAGTAGAAACATATTAGAAATATCAAAAACTGAACTATGAATAGAAACACATTGGTTTGGATGACTGAAGATTAAATAAAGATATACCAGTATGATGAAGACAGCAGTAATGAAAGCAAGGACAAGAGATGCACAATAGTCAGCCTTGGCTTACAGCCGGCTCACTCAAAGCAGTAGCGAGTAGCACAGAAGAGACATTGAAAGTTCTTTGTTGTGAAAGTGAGTGCATAAAATCGATTTTGTGTGTCTATGTCTATGTGTGTAAGAGAGTTCAGAACAGTTTATTGTTCGTCATGCTAAGAAGAGAGAAGATGTATTTATAGTTTAAAATAGGCAGAAGAATAAGGTAAGAGGTGCTAATTTAACATAGTTATGGAAATAATGTCAATGAGAATCAATAAATGTCCGGACTCCCTTTAAATAGGGAGTCAGGATCCAAACGAATACAAGTTGTAATAAATAAGGAAAATGATCAATTACAAGACTGACTTTACCATATTAAAGCATGTGGCATGTAATATGGCTGAATACAGAATGCTCCAAGTAAGGAAAGTATATGTCAAATATTTGAAAGCATATTTAGGCACATAAATATGGTAGAATGCACTTTTAGTTCTGAAAATCAATCAAAGAATCACGGATGAGACTGAAAATCACAGGGGATCAGTGCTAACTAAGGAAAGCATCTCACATGTAAGGAAGTAATCAAAAATCAGTAAAGGTTCTAAGGAAAACACATACGAGTTACAGCTTTGAGAAAAGATATCACATCTCTGAGGGAAATCAATAGAATCAATAGAGAATACTATGTAAGGGTCGATACAACAAGCAATCAAGTCCGTTAAACAATGAATAGCACAAAATCAGATAAACCCTAGGCAAGTAGTAAAGAACAGTAGAAGATTGAAAACCTAGGTAAAGTAAGAATCACACAAGTTCAGAGACAAAGTAATAGCATTGAACATGATAGAAACACACAGAACATAATCATAAACCCCCAATAGGCAACAACAGGATAAAAATCACAGAGAAGCTTAAGTAGTCATGAGAAATAAGAGCTCGTGCATTTAAACAATCATATCAGTCACAGAGGGACTCAGAATCTAGGGAAAAACTGGGGTTTTTAGTAAAGTAAGTTAAAACGAAAGACAACTTCGAATAAATCGTTGAATAATAGAAAGAAACATAGAATGATGTTAAAGACAGAAGCAAAAATCGTCTTTTGAAAGGGGGTTATGAAACCCTAGTTTTGAAGTGAAAGACTGTTTGAGGTAGAAAAGTTTTTTTTTCTTTTCAAAGAAAACATGCAAAAGCTTCGTAATATACATAGACCTGAGGCAGATATAGAAGAAATCGAAGATATATAGGAGTTAGGGTTTCGTGGAACCTAGAGAAGTAAGACAAACCTAAGAGATGTCGCTGACCTTAGCTGGAAAGGTCGTAACTCTTACTCAGACGACCGGGGATGGCTGAAAAGTGGCTTGAGGGACCATGAGAGGTGAGTGAACCGCTCTAAGTTCGCCTGAGGGCTTTAGGGTATCACTGGACCGGTACAAGGTGGACAAATAACCAGGAGATGATGAGGAGCCATTGTTTCCGATGAGAGAACCAGCCGGAGAAGATGAACGGGCTTCATCGGAAGAGAGAAGCCAAGGGAAGGTTCTAGAGAGAACCAGAGAGGAACAGAGAGAGACAGAGAGAGAATGAGAGCTGGGAAAATGAAAGGTCGGAGGGGGGTAATTGGGTTTAATTAAGGTAAGGGATATCTGGGCCGTTGATCTACTTTGATCAACGACTCAGATCGATTTGGAGCTAGGCGGGGTATGGGGATTGGTTTGGGCTGGGTTATTTATGGGTTAAAGGGTCAGCTGGGGTTTGATTTTAAAAATATGGCTATAATTTAAATAAATGGGGCTAAACGTTAAATACTCTAAAAATAAGATAATTAATTAGTAAAACATCTAATAATTGTGTAAAATGAGATGAAGACTAAATAAATAAAATTAAGGTGATTAACTAAAAATAAAAAATATAAAATGATCAGTTATTGATTTTAAAATGGTATAAAATGTAAAATCGTGCTATAAAATGCAAAAATTGATGTAATTAGCTAAATAATGCCAATATTGGCTAATTTGTGAAATAATTAAACCTTAATAGAATTAAATAGGCTTATGAATAATATATTGAGCAGGAAAATGTCTTGAAAATTATTTATAACACCATTTATGAATAATTATTGAATATGAAATATTTAGTAAATAGGAAAATAATTCAATAAAAATATGAAAAATTATGGAGAAATACCAATTATTATAAAGAGTGATTTTGAAGGTATATATGCAAGTTTTAAAAATAATTTGGGGAAAAATTGGGTATCAATAGCTGCCCCTCTTTACCCGAAAGGATGAAAGAGGTGTCGGGTAAAGATATGATGGCCAATTTTGACCGAGTGGAAATAGTATGAAAGATTTAGGTCGCACCCTGGCTTTTGAGTTGCCTACATATTGTCACGACCCGAAATCCCACCTTTCAGACCGTGATTGCGTCTAACGTTGAACCCGCTAGACAAGCCAACGTACACAACACTTTGACATCTATAAAAC